>CABHPH010155199.1:19851-50808 GCA_902168325.1 Peromyscus nudipes | reverse complement strand
GTTCCCATCTGCTGCAGGAGAAAGCTTCTCTCATGATGGCCGAGCAAGGCACTGATTTATTAAGTATAGCAGAATATTATTGGGAATTGTTTTATTGCTATTTTTTTTTTTTAGAACAGTAGTACTTGGTTTTACCCTAGGTCCCTAGGCTATCTAGTCTCAGGCTCTTGGTCACCTACGCAATGTCAGGCATGGGTTATATTTCATGGAGCGGGCTTTAAGTCGAATCAGATATTGGTTGGTTACTTCCACAAGATTTGTGCCACCATTGCCCTCACGTATCTTGCAGGCAGGGCACCATTGTAAATCAGAGGATTTGTAGTTCAGTTGGTGTTTACATTTCTCCTTTGGTAACATGAAGGACATTAGCACATAGGGGTGAAGGCTCTACATAGACAACAGGTCAACTTCATCATGTTCAATGAGTTGTGTAGATGCTGTTTTCAGGAATGGGGACTTGTCTTTAGTTTGTGGAAAGCAATCTATAGTCTTGGCAACAACTCAATTAGCTGTAACTCAATCCTGGTACTGGAAGCTTCATTTAGTGACACAAGAAGGCCAACTGGAACCCCTTTTTTTCACATTATTTAGCGATTTCATTTAGATTGCCTCCATATGTGTTTATATTTTAGGAAGTTTCTACTGTACTGGGTTTCCATACTACCCCTCAAATGACCCTTAATTTTAGCTGTTCCTCCTTATATCCCCTCCCTTATTCCCCTCTTCCCTCCCCCCACTAGATCCTGCTCCATCCCCTCATCCATCCATAAATATCTATTTATTTCTCTTTCCTAATGAGATGTATCTGCCTCCCCTTACTCTATACCTAACCTCTGTGGTTCTTCTGATTATAGCTTGGTTATCATGAACTTAATAGCTACTATCCATATATAAGAGAATACATACCATATTTGTATGTCTTTCTGGGTCTGGCATATTTCACTCAGGGTGACTTTTTCTAGTTCCATCCATTTATCTACAAAGCTCATGATTTCATTTTTTAAATGGCTAAGTAATACTCCATTGTGTAAATGTACCACATTTTCTTTATCCATTCTTCTGTTGAAGGACATCTAGGTTGTTTCCAATTTCTGACTCTTATGACTAGAGCAGCAATGAACATGGTTGAGCAAGTGTGGTAGGATAAAGCATCTTTTGAATATATTTGATCAATGTGTCTGTTTTTGTGCCAATGCCATGCTGTTTTTATTATCATAGCTCTGTAATACAATTTGGAGTCAGGGATGATGATACCTCTAGCAGTTATTTTATTATTCAGGATTATTTTGGCTATCCTGGTTTTTTTGTTTGTTTGTTTTGTTTTTTGTTTTTGTTTTGTGTGTTTCTATATGAAACCAAAAATTGTTCTTTCAAGGTCTGTGAAGAATTGTGTTGGAATTTTGATGGGGATTGTGTTGAATCTATAGAGATTGCTTTTAGTAGGATGGCCTTTTTACTATATTAATCCTAACAGTCCATGAGTATGAGAGACCTCTCCATCTTCTGATATCTTCTTCAATTTTTTTCTTCAATGATGTTAAAGTTTTTTTTTTTAATCATACAAGTCTTTCACTTGCTTGGTTAGAATTACCCAAGGTATTTTAAGGTATTTTATTAATATTTTAATATTATTTTAAGCTGTTGTGAAAGGTGTTGATTCTCTGATTTCTTTCTTTCTTTTTTTTTCAACTAATAACTGGTAGAATTTATTTTATCTATTTTTTATTTTCTATTTATTTATTTATTTATTTATTTATTTTACAATACCATTCAGTTCTACATATCAGCCACAGATTCCCTTGTTCTCCCCCCCCCCCCCCCCCCCCCTTTCCCCCCAGCTCACCCCCCATTCCCACCTCCTCCAGGGCAAAGCCTCCCCCGAGGACTGAGATCAACCTGGTAGACTCAGTCCAGGCAGGGCCAGTCCCCTCCTCCCAGGCTGAGCCAAGCGACCCTGCATAAGTCCCAGGTTTCAAACAGCCAACTCATGCAATGAGCACAGGACCTGGTCCCACTGCCTGGATGCCTCCCAAACAGTTCAAGCCAATCAACCATCTCACCCATTCAGAGGGCCTGATCCAGTTGGGGGCCCCTCAGCCATTGGTTCATAGTTCATATGTTTCCATTCATTTGGCTATTTGTCCCTGTGCTTTCTGATTTATTTCTTAGTCCATTTGACACTGTATATAAGTGGGCTACTGATTTTTGTGAATTAATTTTTTCCCAGTCATTTTCCTGAAAGTGTTTATCAACTGTAAGAGTTTCTTGGTGGACTTTTTAGGGTCACTTATGTATATTATTTATCATATCATCTGCAAATAAATACTTTGACTTCTTCCTTTCCAATTTGTATCCCCTTGATCTCCTTCAGTTTTCTTATCGCTCTAGCTAAGACTTCAAGTACCATATTGAATAGGTATGGAGAGAGTGGACGACTTTATCTTGTTCCTGATTTTAATGGAATTGCTTTGTGTTTCTCTCCATTTAAGTTGATGTTGGCTATGAGCTTGCTTTACACTGCCTTTATTATGTTGAGGTATGTCCCTTTATTTCTAGTCTCTCCAAGAATTTTATCATAAATGGTGCTGGATTTTATCAAAGGCCTTTCCGCATCTGATGAGTTGATCACTTTTTTCTTTCAGTTTGTTTATATAGTAGATTACATGTATTGATTTACATATATTGAATCATCCTTGCATCTTGATCATGGTGGGTGAGCCTTTTGATATGTTCTTGGATTTGGTTTGCAAGTATTTTATTATTGAGAATTTTTGCATCTATGTTCATAAGGGAAATTGGTCTGAAATTCTTTTTTTGTTGGGTCTTTATGTATTTTGAGTATCAGGGTAACTGTGCCCTCATGAAACGAATTGATCAATGTTTCTTCTGTTTCTATTTTGGGGAATACTTTGACAATATTGATGTTAATTTTTCTTTGAAAGTTTGATAGAATTCTGTGCACTCAAACTGTCTGACCCTGCAAGTTTTTTGTTTGTTTGTTTTGTTTTTTGGTGGGTTTTTTGGTTGTGAGACTTTTTAATAACTGCTTCTATTTCATTGAGGGTTATAGGTCTATTTAAATTTCTTTTCTGATCTTGAGTTAACTTTGTAAGTCATATGTTTTGAGAAAATTACCCATTTCCTTTAGATTTTTCAATTGATGGGGTACAGATTTTTAAAATATGTTCTTAATGATTCTCTGAATTTCCTCTGTGTATTTTACTTCCCTCTTTTTGTTTCTAATTTTGTTAATTTGGATATTCTTTCTGACTTTTAGTTAATTTGGATAAGGGTTTGTCAGGTGTGCTGTTAAGTTACTTGTATGAGCTCTCTCCACATTTTTTCCTCCTCCTCCTCCTCCTCCTCCTCCCTCCTCCTCCTCCTCCCCTTCTTCTCCTTTTGAAATGTAGGCATTTAGTGCTATGAAGTTGCCTCTTAGAACTACCTTCAATGTGTCCTGTAAGTTTAGGTATGTTGTATTTTCATTTTCATTCAGTGCTAAAAAGTTTTTAATTTCCTTGTCTTGACCCATTTTTTTTTTCATTCAGTAGTGAGCTGTTCAGTTTATGTGAGTTTGGAAGCTTTCTGTTGTTGATATCCAGTTTTAATCCGTGGTGGCCAGATAGGATACAGGGTGTTATTTAAATTTTCTTGGGATCTGTTGAGACTTACTTTGTTTCCAAGTATGTGGTCAGTTTTGGAGAGCATTGGATGAAGTGCTGAGAAGAAGGAACATTCTTTTGTGTTTGGGAGAAATATTCTGTAAATATCTGTTAGGTTCACTGGTTTATTTTTATTTTTATTTTTTTTGGTTTTTTCGAGACAGGGTTTCTGTAGCATGAATCTTAAAAGTTCTTATTAATAAAATCAAACCCGAGCCAGGTATTGGGGTGAACACTGGAAGGTCAGAGAGACAGAATAAGCCACAGCTATCTCACCTCGCTGAATCCTCAGCTGGTCTTGTTTCCTCAGACTGGATGCCCCGAGCCCTCATCCAGAATGGGTCTCAGCTGAACTGCTGCTAGAAGCCTGAAAGCTTAACCAGCCACATGTTTCTCCAGGCCAAAGGCTTCTCCAGGCCAAAGGCCTGCTCAGGCCAAATGCCTCTAGTTTCTGGTCCTCATGCCTTATATATCTTTCTGCTTTCTACCACCACTCCCTGGGATTAAAGGTGTGGCTTTCTGGGATGAAAGGCGTAGGTCACCATGCTTGGGTGTATCCTTGAACACATGAATTTCTACCTCTGGAATGCTAGGATTAAAGGCGTATGCTACCACTGCCTAACCTCTATGTTTAATATTGTGGCTGTCCTGTTCTCTGACCCCAGATAAGTTTATTAGCATACACAATATTTTGGGGAACACAATACCACCACAGGTTTCTCTGTGTAGCTTTGTGCCTTTCCTGGAACTTGCTTTGGATACCAGGCTGGCCTCGAACTCACAGAGATCCGCCTGGCTCTGCCTCCCGAGTGCTGGGATTAAAGGCGTGCGCCACCACCGCCCGGCTCACTGGTTTATAATGTCTGTTAGCTTCAGCATTTTTCTGTTTAGTTTTTGTCTGGATGACCTGTCCGGTGAGAGTGGGATATTGAAGTCTCCCACTATCAGTATGTGAGGGTCAGTATGTGATTTAAGCGGTGAATGAACTTGGGTGACCGTGTGTTTGGTGGGTAGATGGTGGAGTTTTTGATGACTATGTAGTGCCCTTCTCTATCTCTTCTGATTAGTTTTTGTTTGAAGTCTGTTTTATCAGATATTAAAATGGCCACACCAGCTTGCTTCTTAGGTTCTTTTGCTTGGAATCTCTTTTTCCATCCTTTTACCCAGAGGTGATGTCTCTCACTGATGTTAAGGTGTGTTTCTTGTACGCAGCAAAATGATGGACCCTGTTTTCAAATCCATTGTGTTAGTCTGTATCTTTTTACTGGGAAATTGAGACCATTGATATTGAGACATCAATGAGCACTGTTTGGTTCCTGTTATTTTTGTTGTATTTGTGTGTATGTTTCCCCTCTTATTCCTTATGCTTTCTTGGATGTGGTTAACTTTTTAGGTTGGAGTTTCCCTTCTAGAGTCTTCTGTAGGGCTGGATCTGTAGATAGATATTGCTAAAATTTGGCTTATCATGAGATATCTTAATTTCTCCATCTATTGTGATTGAAAGTTTTGCTGGGTTTAGTAGTCTGGGCTGGCATCTGTGTTCTCTTAAAGTCTACAGAACATCTGTCCAAGCCCTTCTGGCTTTTAAAGTCTCCATTGAGAAGTTAGGTGTTGTAACTTTATCTTTTTACATTAAAGCTTTTAAAATTCTTAATTTGTTCTGTATGCTTATTATGTGCAGAGGAAAAATTTTTTTTCTGGTCCAGTCTATTTGGATTCTGTATGCCTCTTGTACCTTGACATCTCCTTCTTTAGGTTTGGGAAATTTTCTTCTATGATTTTGTTAAAAATATTTCTGTGCCTTTCTTTTGTCCCAGTTTCTTCTCCGTCTTCCATTCTAAATATTCTTAGATTTGGTCTTTCCATAGTGTCCCAGATTTTCTGGATGTTTTGTGCCAGGATTTTTTTTCTTTTAATTTAGCATTTTCTTTGACTAAGACATCTATGTCTTCTATCTTGTCTTCAATGCCTGAGATCCTCTCTTCCATCTCTTGTATTTCATTGGTGAGGCTTACCTCCGAGGTTCCTGTTCAAATTCCTAAAATTTTCATTTCCAGATTTCCCTCAGTTAGAATTGTCATGATTCTGTTTCCACTTTCAGGTCTTGAACTGTTTTCTTCATTTCCTTCTGTCCTGCTTGTGTTTTCGTAGACCTCTAAGGAATTTATTCGTTTCCTCTTTAGTGACCTCTATCATACTCACAAAGGCTCCTTAAGGTCTTTTTCTTGTGGTTCAGCTGTGTTTCAATACCCAGGGCCTGCTGTTGTAGGGTTGCTGGGCTCTAGTGGAGACATACTGTCCTGTCTGTTATTGATTGCATTTTTACACTGGCACCTAGGCATCTGGGTTCGGGAAGACTGCGATTCTAGGTGCTGATATCTCGTCTTGTCTTTGTTGGACAGCTGTTTTGTTGTTTGATTTCTGTTGCCTTTTCTGGTTCTTAGGAGTGTGTTACCTGGTAGGAAATTCTTTAGGCATTTTGATGGGTGTGACCAGTGGGGGTTCTGGGTAAAATGCATTTCTAGGTAATGGGAGCTGACTCTTAGGAATGGGGATGGGAGAGGAGGGGGCTCTGAGGGGTTCATAGGAAGGAGGACAGTAGGATGTTTCACCAGGATTTGTTTAGTCCCCTGGGAATAGGGGGCAGAGAGTGAGGAGAGGCCATGACAGGTAATCTACTACAGAGCTGGGGATGAGTTGGGGGACACTGGATTTGGAGGAGAGGTGGGAGAAAGGACATCCCAAACCTGCCTACCTGTCTGCTGGCTGACTTGCTTCTCTGACAGGCTTGGCCGCTGGGGTCCCAGAGAAAGTCTGCTGGTGCTGGGGGCTGAGCGGACAGGAGGAGTGGGGAGGAAGTTTGGAGGAGAAGATCTGTGTGATCTGCTGGAGGTAGAGACAGGAGGAACAGGAGGCCAAAGGAGGTGGTCTGCTCCAGAGGTGGGATAAGACTGAGGGATCAGGTTTGGAGGAGAGGACGGAGAAGTGAAGCGCTGCATTAGCCTACCGACTTCTCTGGCTGGAGTGGCCTCCAGTAATGAAATTATAAAACGGTGCTGTTGCCTCAGAAAATAGTCTGGCAGTTTTCCCATAAGATTAAACAGAGTCACTTTCTGTCTCAACAATTCTAATCACTAGCTGCATCCAAAGGAAATTAAAACGTATAGACAAACCTTTATACACAAACCTTTTTTATGGAAATCTTATTTGTAATAACTACAAAGTGAAAATAATCTAAGTTATATGACCAACGGATGAGAAAAGAGAGGCCTATCCACACCTCAGTATTTTACTCATTAATGAAAAGGGAATGAAATATGGACATGCCACAACATAAGTGAAAATGTTATGGAAAGCAGAAAAAAATCAGATACAAAAGTCCATATGGTGTCTGATCCTATTTATATGAAATTATCAGAATGAGTGAATCTATGAAACAAAGAACATAATTGACAATTTCCTGGGATTGGTCTTGGTGTCGGGTGGGGTGGGGAATGACCGAATATGGGGTTTCTGTATGGCTTGACAAAATGGTTTGAATTTCTTGTTATGATGGCTGCAAAATTCTATGAAGATTCTAAAAAAATCACTGAATTATATACTAAAGTGTTTGTTTTAGTGAGTCAAATCTCCATAAAACTAAAACGAGAAAAATAGTTACCAAAAGGTTCATAGAAAACCTAATTCACAAGGCATGAAATAAGTTAAAAAGTAAAACCAAGATGAGAAACCATATATTTTTTCACCAAACTAGAAATAAAAAGTATGTAAGTATTAAGTGCAATCTATATGCGTATGTACATTATAAAGAACAAATAATTCAACAATTTACCTTTTTAGGTGTGCTCTGACTGCTTCTTAAGCACAGAATGTCTTTAAAATTTTTTATTCTCTTTAGAGCATGGGAAATTCAGGTTATAGATCTCTTATCTCACGTTCTTGCTCAAAAGACTGTTTTACAACAAAGATAAATGAAAACAGACCAAAAATGCATACACAAACATTCTTAGAAGCATTATTTGTAATAAATCAAAACTGGAAATAGCCTGGACCTATCATCTGATGAGTGGGTGGGTAAGTTAAAGAATCTCCATATAATGGGCTAGTAGTAACTGATAAAAAAGAAATGGAATCTGGACTCAATACTTCAAAAATGGCCCCTGGAAATGTTATAAGTGAAAGAACTTTGCTTTGCTTAAGTGTACAAATGAATAGAAAATCTAGACGTGATGGAAAGCGGTAAGTGTGCCTCCTCCCATTCCTTCTGAGGTCACTGGAAGCATCCACACCTCACCCCTTTGGGTGTCACCTGAAATCCTAGTGGCCACTTCCCGCTGACAGAAAAGCGTGATGTTTTTGTTCCAAAAGTGCTGTGTGGGGTTGAGGGGAGCTGGGGTGTCTCTTGGGTACTGTTTTAGTGTCAACCTAAATATTGTTTTGCTGCAGTAATAAATGGAGAATATTTTCCATATCAAATTCAGTAGCTTCCACACATTATCCGAAAGTAAAAAGTACACTGCAAAATAATCTGGGAGTTACCTAGACAAATTAAATCCCTAACCAGCACAATACAATGGTTTTGGAGATACGAGGGACTAGGCTGTCTTCTTGTGAGACCTGCAGCTTACTGAGCCAAAGAGAGTGGTTCCATCATAGCATCTTTCTCCTAGAGGGCTTTAAGGAGGGTCTGTGGCCTGGGTGATGCTGAGCTTAAATAAAGGCGGAAAGGAATACACGGCACACATCGCCTTCCTCTTCCCTTGCCTAGCTGCGGCCATGGGTCATTCTTTGAGAACCTCTCTCCTATAGAGTATGATTATGGCCCATAATACTCTCTCTGTACAGCACTCCAAACATTCATCACATATCAGCCAGTGGATCCTGTTGTCCACTTCTGAAACAAGCTATTCCATGTTGAATTGTGTGTGTGTGTGTGTGTGTGTGTGTGTGTGATCTAACTCCTTTAAAAAATTTTTATTTTTATTTATTTTAAAATTTATTTATTTATTTAGTTTTTTTTTTTTGGTTTTTTCTAGACAGGGTTTCTTTTTGTAGTTTTGGTACCTGTCCTGGATCTCGCTCTGTAGACCAGGCTGGCCTTGAACTCACAGAGATCCTCCTGGCTCTGCCTCCTGAGTGCTGGGATTAAAGGCGAGCACCACCACCACCCAGCCTTTTTATTTATTTTTTAAAGAAATTAGTTTTCCCCCAATGTAATATTTTTTATCAATTATTTGGGAATTTTATACAATGCAACCCAATTATACTTGCTTCCCTTTCTTCCAAGGCCACCCTTCCACTCCCCCCCCCGCCCCCACACACTCAAAAAGAAAAGAAAGAAAAATACACCAAGTCCAATATGTGTTGTCCATATATTCATTGGCGCGTGTTGCTCTAACTCCTTGAAGAACCTTTGAGACTTACTTTTGAATTAAGCTTACTGTTTAGAATAGAGGAATTATTGCTGGGATGTGGCTTCATGATAGAATGCTGGTCTAGCATGTGAAAAGCTGTAGGTTCAATCCCACGCTAAAAACAGGAAAAAAAAACCAAAAACCAAACAACAACAACAACAAAAACACCAAACAAACCACAAATTAAAAAAAAAAAAACAAACCCAGAATACAGGAGTTACAAATAGCAACAGTGTAGTCCTTCACTGTCTTGACTCCAATAATCACTGAATACGCTTCACTTGATTTGCTAAAAGTACCTGAAATTATGGCCAGCTTTAGTCTTGGAAGACATTTCTTAGAAATAATTTAGTATGTGCTATTAAACACCCTGAAAATATACAACTATTAAGTTGACCCTAAACCCTACACAGAGGTGTTGCAGGTTATTTGATCACACTGAGAACCCCGAGATTCCGTTATTTACTAGAAAAACCTGTTTCTAGCTGTGGTATGGCTCAGCCCGAGCACACACGTTTAATCCAATTGTAAACAGGATTAAATAAAGTCAACCATAGATTAAGAGGCAGAGCAAGCAACCAGTTGACAGGGAAAAAAAAAACCATAAAGAGTAAGAGGAAGTCGGGAGTATGGACAGAGAGGTGCACAAGAAGTAGAAGGGAGGGACATTCAATTGAAGAGTTTTGTTTTAGACAGTGTAGGAAAAGGCTCTCTTGGATGTCAGTGGAGGAGGAAGGTGAGTTGGTGCTTATTCTGTCCCTCTGAGCTAGCAGGCTTTCTCCCCAGCATCTGGCTCCCAAGTCTTTATTGGTAAAATTGAATGACTGAGATTTAATCAAAAAACAGCACAGAGGTACTTCTAAAATCTTCAGTTTGTGGCCAAGGAAACTGAGATGGAGGGATAATAGGTGTAGAAAAGGTTGTAACATTTTCTCCATCTGCCCCCATATCCTCCACAGTATAAGGGTTGGTTGAAGTTCAGAAGTAAAGCTAAATGTTCCTCACCTGATTCCTTTTGTGTGTGTGTGTTGGGAGTAGGGGAGGACACAAAACAACAAGAACCAAAGATTCAACTCCTCCGAGTTGTCTGAAAATGCTAAGAATGTCTTCAAAGTTCCAGCCCCATTTTCTTTGTCTCTAAAGCATTGTAGAGCAATTCATGACTTGTAGTGACTATGTGAATCCTGGAACCCCATCACTCACTCTGCGTTATGTCCATAAGTCTTCAAGTCAGTGAAGGTCCATCAGCTCAGAGGGATGCACATTTAATACGATAACAATAGGAATCTTCTTAAATCACAACATAAACTTGAATATTTCTTTCCCCATAAACATAGACAACTTGTATCAATTCACATGGTGAGTCTAGTAAGTAAAGATAATTGGGAAGATTACTCAGTTGAAACATGATGCATACCTTTTAAAATAATCTGTTTCTCTCTGCCCGTGTCCCCGCCCCACCTTGCTGGGGATTGATCCCAGAGCCTCACACATCCTAGACAAGAACTATGCCTCCGAGCTACACCATCAGCACACCATGTATTTTTTTTTCAGAATAATCTACTGAAAAGAAATTATCTGTTTCCTATAATGAGTAAAGCATAAATAGACTTAACTGTATTTTCTCCATATATCCTTGAATGAGAGTATTGATTGGTGGCTGATGAAATGTGGAAAATAATTAGAACCATATCCCCATATCTATTTAATCATAAGGATACAAAGAGGTTTGCACAGTTTGTCAAGTTTTTGAGTGATGCCTTTCTTCAGTGTTTCTCAGAGAAACAAAATATCTCTTTCTCACCATATTGTCACAATTCAATACTCCTTAGTAGCCATGTAAATTTGTATCATTTAAACTTCTCATGCTCTTTGCATATTAATAATAAAACTGTGAGGAAGTTCCTACCTGGAATTCTTGATACTTTAAGGCAATCTAAACAAAAGATTGGAATGATACTTTCAAGTGCCTCCCCAGATGCTTGACTACATTAAATTCCCTGGAAAAACAGCAGTGAAATCAGCCTTTTCAACTTAATATCTTAAGTAGGTACTTATTTTCTCATAGATTAAAAAAAACTATGATGATTCAGGATAACCAAGAATTTGTTATTGTAGGAGAAGATAATTTTTTATAGCTTTATTAGGATAACTAACTGATGTATATTGAGTCACACATAGACACATGACAACTTGATTTTTGACAGGTGAATACACTGTGAAGCCACTATTACAATGAAGATAATGGACATATTCCATAGAAACTATTTTTTTCAAAGATTTATTTGTGTGTGTGTGTGTGTGTGTGTGTGTGTGTGTGTGTGTGAGAGAGAGAGAGAGAGAGAGAGAGAGAGAGAGAGAGAGAGAGAGAGAGATTGGAGTTATAGGTGATTGTGAGCTATCAGATGTGGGTGCTGGAAACCAAACTCTGGTCCTCTGGAAAAGCAGCAAGAATTCTTAACCCCCGAGCCATCTCTCCAGCCTCAGTAACTCTATATTCAATATACCAATAATGTAAAACTGTGATGACTGTCAGATCCCTACCAAATTTTCTCTTTCAAACATTGTTGTACCTAGTACAACAAAAGATTAGTCTGAATTGGGAATTTTTGTTTTCATCATTTTTAGGAGCACCCAAATGGTGCCGACTCTGACCTTTAAGCCCACAGACAGGTGTGAAGCTAATGGTAGCTGAGAACCCTCCATAACCTCGCTGTATAGTGCAGCACAGGTACCCACCGCCTCTTTCAGAGTAGGGCCAACAGATAACTATATTCCTCTGATGTTGAACTTAAGCTAAGACTTAAAAGGCGTGCATCATATTACAGTTTTAGGAAGCAGTAAAATATGGCTTGTTTGAAAAGATAGGTCTAAACACGGGAATAACGCATGTAGGTGAGTCACCTCTCCACTTCATTAAGTATCTTCCATTGTATCGGAGAGTACAGTAAGGGGAAAGAGCAGCAGCCCTTTCTAGGATTGTCCATTTCTCCAATAAAGCAGACTGCTCAAGACAGCCTGTGGTTTGTACAGCTTTCCGCCAAATGTTTCCAAAAGGAGCCACAGCTGCTTCTGCTGGCCTAGTAGCAGCCTGTTTGCTTTCAGTGGTACTTGGGACAGGTCTGGGAAGTTTTTTTGTGGCGTTTCTCCTGATGGCCCATTCCTGTACTCTATTTTGTTATTGTTAAGGCTTGTTTGTTTGGACCTATTCTGCAAACTGTTAAGGATGGAGGGTTTAACCTCCACGTTGCAGATACCTGTCTTCACTTGCCACCAACATCTATCTTCACCAGGTCCCCGCTCAGACCAGTGTCCTTTCTGCACCAGACTCCGGTCACCCTCAGAACGGGTGGTCCTGAGATTCCCCCAGCCTCCCTTGCTCTGCTAGAGTCCTAGGATTCCAGTCTGGCTTTAACTTCTTGCCTCATCAGTCAAGCTGCCGGCAGTACCTGCTGGTCCTCTCGTATTTTTTCCCCAGATAAAGGGCAGAGTCAAGTGGGTTTGGCACATCCCTTAATCAGAGCCTGCCATTAGCAGGCCCGGGGCTGACGTGCACTCGGGAGGGCTCGACCTAGCAGGCCATTTTCACCTGCGTAATAACAGGCTTGGGAGTAGCGAAGCGGCGCTGGCACAGTAAGCAGCCTCTGGAGCAGGGGAGGAGCGCAGGCGGCGGCCGCCCCGGGGCCCCGGAGGAAGAGGAGGGGGAGAAGGAGGAGCCGAAGCGCCCAGAGCAGCAGCCGCGGCTCGGCCCGAGTTGCAGCAGAAGCAGCGACGGCGGCGCGGAGATTCTGCAGCTTCCCGGAGCCCAGAGTCCCGGTGGGGACAGCAGCAGGGAGCGCCCGCGCCCCTAGCCACCGCACCCCGGCCTTGCCAAGCCGCCGTCGTCGCCCAGCCGGGGGCACCGCCAGCCAGCCATGGCTGCACCGCCGGATCTGCAAGATGAGCCGCTGCCTTTGGCTAGCCCCGGGTCCCAGTGGTTCGGGGGCCGGGGGGAGGGGGAGGACGAAGCGGCGCTGCCGAAAGGGGCCAGGCCAGCGCGTCAGGATGGGGAGCCCGCCTGGGGGTCCGGCGCCGCCGGAGATGGGGTAGTGTCGCCGCGGGAACTGTGCTCCGGCCCCGCCCGGTCGCCGCCCGTCGCCATGGAAACTGCATCCACAGGTAAGGCTGGCCGACCCCGCGACCCCGCAAAGGGAGGCCGGGACCCTGGTTTCTTGTGGGTCCTCTAGTCCACAGCTCTCCTCTGCGTATTCCTGGCTTCTCTGCCTAGGGCACCAACCCCAGCAGGGTTTAGCCTCCAGCGACTGTAAATATTAGGGGACTGGTGGAAAAACAGCAGTGTGCTGCTGGCGGGTAGGAGGAAGAAGGCTCTTAGTCCTGCTTTTTCGTTATCACTCTTGTTTCAGCCTTAGACATTGTCCCTGTTGGGAAGCCTGGCTACTGCTGCGCCCCGGAACAAGTTTCTCCTTCTTGTCTGAGGCCTCGGGGCAGCAGGGCGGGCGTGACAGGTTGTGATGGTTTTCTGGGGCGTGTTTGCGCGCAGGGTGCTCCGCGGTCGCCCGCAGTCGTTGATGACCAAGCAGCAGGCGGACCCACCGCCTCAGGACCCTCCCGCTGGGTTTAGGGCAGCAGAGTACAGCAAGGGGCTTTATTTCTCCCTTTCTCTACCCTCAAGGAGTCACCACACCCTACTCCTTTCCAATTCCCCTTCCAGCTCGGCTCCCCTTCTCCCGCGCAGAAAACAACCCCCACGGAGTCCTGAGCTTAATTCAGGAGGGACAGCACCGAAGGAGGGTTGGGAGTTGTAGCCCTCCCTCTTTATTTCCTAGCTGCTCTTTACCTGAATCTCAGGGAGTATTGAGGACCCCCAAATGTGAAGGTCCTGGCGGCAGATTGGAGTGCTGGGGTTGTGGCCAGAGGTCCAGGCACACTTTACCAAGCAGTCTGAGCTCGCCTCTGCGTTTGCAAAAACTGCCAGGGGTACGGGCCTCCCTTCCCCTGACTCGCCCTTCACAGCCAGAACGAATCCTTGCCTGGAGAGACTAAACCGAGGGCCATGGCTTGTCCTCGGAGGCTAGAGAAGTGGGGAGGGGTGGCTGCCTGGTTAGCGCTGTTTCCAGAAGAAATTCTGTAGGGGGTGGTGTGTTGTGCCGTTGTCTGCGAGGCTCTGCTGTTCTGAAGTGGGAGTTGTGTAGTTTTGGTAATGTAGTGTGAGGCCTGGGTAGTGGGTGTTCCCGGAGGAGGGGACGTGGGTGGGACAGGCATATGTGCTCCTGGCAGCTGATTTAGGGAAACCCCTTTCTTAAGCCACCCCCTCTTGGGGGTTATGTGGAGTGCCTCAGGTTGTCTTAACTCTGGTCTGGAACAAGCAAGATCTAAGCCAGGAAAGGAGATTTGGAGAATGTGTTGAAAAAAGTAGGGGTCGAGAAATAAAAAGAAAAGGAAGTGAAAGAAGATAAGGGAAGGAGGAGGGGAAGAGGGGACGGGAAGTTGGGGGGGGGAGGAGACTGGGGGGGGGTGAGGATGGGGGGGGGAGAGAGAGGAGGAACGACATGTGAAAAGCCCCAACTGTTGACAACCTCATTTGTCATCTATTAATTTCTGTGGATTGTAGGGTGGGATTTAAATCCAAGAACAGTTTCCTGGTCCCTTGCAACTTCTCGTGTGCAAATGGAGAGACGTGAAAACCTATCTAACTAACTGCAAGAGCAAAAGGCAAATGCTGACAACCCAGAGCCATTTGTGCCTGTGGTCTTCTTTGCTGAAGTTCAGAACCTTTATCTACTATATCCCAAGTAAATTCTTTGTTTATAAGCTTTACCTACCTCTCATTAGTGCCACTAAGGGCCAGTGAGTAAGAAAGAAAAAGAAGTCTTGTGTTAGATTACATGCGCTAAAATGCTTCAAATGGACATACGTATATAGATACACACACATATATAATACAATATAATGTTTTGATATAGTGTACATTGTGAACTGATTAAATCAAGCTGACTAACACAACTGTAATTATTTTTAATGGTGAAAAAATTTAAAAATCTACCCTACGAACTAGACAAGCAAATGTACTGTCACAGAATAGTGACTGTGTGGAGCAGTCACATCTTCCACATGTTTATTACAAAGATACTTTGTCAGGTAATTTAGGGGTTTCCTTTCCTGAGCACCAAATGAACTAATAAAATCAAACAAGATTCTAAGATGGGATGGGAGGAGGTTGAAAGGGTGTAGACGTACATATTTGTATAGAAATGTTTTGGTTGTTACTGCCTGAAGGGATTTCTTGTATGATTGTTGTTTGGCTAAATGTCTTAAATTTTCAAGATCCCTACTTCATGGACAGGTTAGGATGTTGGAAATGGCAGGCAAATAAGCAGCCATATATTGAAAAATCCAAATAAAAGCAGGACCAGCCTCCTTTTTGTGCGATTTTTTGCAGGGTTTTTTTTTTCTTCAGTGTAAGCAAAATCAATCTATCAGTGAACAAAACCTGAGGGAAGACCGTGGCGCACCTTGCTTGACTTTGCAGTTTTATATCTTGCTTTATAAATAGAAACAAGTTTCCCTGAGGTTCTGAAGACTAGGAAGCTTGACCTCGAGGTGTCCGAGAGCCTGTGCCGGCTGGGGCTGTGCCTCCTGGCCCCTGGTTGTTTCGTCATTGTGTCCTCCAAGGGGAAGGAAGCTACTTTATTTTTATTTCCTTTGGAGAGAATGCTTTAGGCCTCAGCATCAATGGAGATGAAACCCAAGACTTTTAAGTGCGAAGCGCTGTAAACAGACGGCTTTGCAGTATTCCCATGTAAGACAGATACGGGTGTTTTAAAAACTGTTTTTCTGAAAAAGAACCACCAATCATGCCATCTGGCCATAAATTCTGTTATTTATTTTTATACATTGATGGTAATTAAAGTTCCCCCAAGAAATAGTTCCAAAAAATACTTCTCCGTAAACTCCCAGAATAAGTATATATAGCTCAACATCATTAAAGCGAGCTATAAAGGCCCATTACACTGAATGAATTTTCAACAGTTCTAACTGCTTCTGCCACTTCTCTAGCATGGAAAAATTCCCAACAATAACAAGAAAATAACACTTTCTTCTGGAGCTATAATCTTTCACATCTAAAATTGCTAGTGGGCATGTGCAGTGATGTCTTTGGCCAAGGAACATTCCAAGTGCCATGTGGAAGCTACAGTGTCAGGGTTGCTAACTGTGGAACATTGCCAGCCTCTTCGAGTTTTATACAAAGGATGCTAAGAGCAACTGTTCTTTTTTTTTTTTTTTTCATATGATCAGTTATTTTATTCTTGGAAACTAGTCAAAAGGAGCACACAAAAACAAAATGAGGGAAGAATGGCCTTTTGTTTACAGAAAGAATTAAAAAAAAAAGAGCATTTGAACAAATTGGAATGGGTAAGAAGTTAACCTATTGACTGCTTTGGAATTAACTCACTGGCCACAAGGAAAGCGATGTGGAGGACAGGTTAGAGGATGGTCAGGAGAAGCCAGTTCAAGGTGGCTTGCCTCAGCTATACCATTCTGTGGATAAATTTGACATAGTTTTGTGGATCATTGCAAAAAGAAAAGGAAGAGTTCTTTCATCAGTAAATATTACTGGAACCATGAAGTTCATAAGTATATTTTTAAAAAGCCAGATGTGATATTCTGTTTTCCATCTGTCATGATTTAAGTCATGTCGAGCATATTTTTTACATCCCATCTAGAAAACTGCAGGGCTTTGCCACTCATTGCTTCTGGAAACTGGGTAGACTGTATTCACTATTGTATGTGTTTTGCAGACATGTGGATTTTTTTAAAATTGGAATACTTTCTGGAAATCCCCTTTAGAAGTACAAATTCTATTCTTCTCTCTTACATATTTTGAGAAAGCCACAGTGATATTGAAGCAAGAAGCAATATACCATCTTGCTTTTACAGTCTATAGAAAGAGTAAAATAGTCTGGAAACCTAATACCACTTATTTCTCCAGATACAACCTTTGGACACAGTCTAACTTCTGGCAGTTAAATATGGTACACATCCCTGAATGCAGAGATGTTAGGATTAACATTTAGAAGTACTCTACACTTTTTAAATACACTGAAATGGGTATCATCAGGACTTTCAGCCTAACTTGACGTCTTTGAAGTCACCATTCTGTAAACCCAGACTACTCATCTCTCCATGGAGACCTGTTCCTGTCCTTTTTCTGGGTTGCCTATGAACTTCTAACATTGAGGTTTGGGAGGCAAGTTGTGGACTATTGCCTGTTTTACTGTCCATCCTTGGAAGCATGGATTACAAAAAGTTTTATCTGTAAAATAAGAAACTGCTGGGATTCAACTCACCCTAGGAAACAGACAGGACATCTCTGTTGAACAGAGGTCAAGGGTTCCTAGAACGTGTGCCACATTCTGTCTCACATTCCTGTTTAGTTTTGTGTCAGTTTTCATTTTCTTCATTCTCAAATCTTTGCTGGAAGCTTGACTAGAAGGACATCACCATTATCCCACTTCCCAGAGCGTGAGCTAGTTTTCAGAGGTCAACACAAGATACATAAATGTGAGTACAGCTTGCTCTGACTACACAGCTATGGAAAATAAATCCATTTCTCTTTCCTTCTCTTTGTCTCATTTTGCCCCTCTTCAAAGAAATAATTATGTTAAGTATTCCTCTAAGACCTTCAATTCATTCATTATGATTTAGCCATATGTGTTATATAATACGTACATCTTATTTTTGAGATTATAATTTAATTGTGACATTTATCCCTTCCCCTTCCTCCTCCCAAACCCTCTCATATATCCCTCCCCACTCTCCTTTAGATTCATGGTCTCCCTTTTCATTAGTTATTTCATGAATATGTACACATATATATTCATTAAAAATACATATATACATATATATGTATTCCAAATATAAACTTTTCAGTCTGTATAATTCTACCTGTATGCATGTTTTCAAGGCTGACAATTCGGCACTGGACAACCAATTGATGTGCTCTTCTCTGGAGAAGGATAATTCTCCTGTTCTCAGCTTTCCTTATTGCTTGTAGTTCTTTGTTTACAGATGAGGCCCTGTGGGTTTTCTCTATTCAGTTTGCCATGTTCATTGGGGTCATCACTGTTCAATTCACATTTGGGTGATCGCGTTGATGAGAATTTACGGATGTAGCTTCTGACATAACTAGGAGACACAGTCTCACGGGAAACTCTCTGATCCTCTGGCTCTTACGACCTTTCCACTCCTGCGATGTTCCCTGAGCCTTAGGTGTGGGAGTGTTTGGTGAATGCGTCCCTTGGGACTGGGCTCCACAGCTCTGCATTTTGATTGGTTGTAGTTTTCTGTAGTGGTCTCTGTCTGTGCAAAGAGAAGTTTCCTTGATGAGGGGCGAGGACTACACTTCTCTGTGGGTATAAGGACACATGTTTATAGATTCTTGTCAGGGATTATGCTGGTTTAGTAAATTAGTGGTTGTCCATTCTCCAATAACTGCGATTTCACTAGTACTGAGTAGTTAGGTAGGTTTCCAGTTCTAGGCACGGTCTCCCTCTTGTTGAGTAGGTTTTAAGTCCGATTAAAGAGCGGTTGGTTTCTGCTAAGGTAAGTGTGCTGCTACTGTACCCTTAGAGTTAACATGCTATGCTCTTTAATGTGGTTCATAGGTGCTGTAGCTGGGTAAGACTGTTTGTTGCCTCCCCTCTTTGTAAGCTTGCACGGTTCCTTATGGTTTTATAATGAAATTATTCCTATAGGGAACTTCGGAAAATATGCTGGAGAACTTAGAGAGGAAAGAAAATAGAGGGCATATTTTCAAGAGACTAACATATCAATCAATACATGATCTTCTCCACTGAAGTCACAATAAAGAACACAGATATAGGGGTGGTTGTCTGTGCACTGCCCCTAGTAGGCAGCAGGTAACTGCTAGGTACCTGCCTATCCCCGGGGCATGGCCGAGGGGGGACCCCTTAAGACCTGGAATGCATACATGCTTGGTCTCTTACTACCTCGTGGTCTTGGATGCTAGATGCTAGTACTGTGGACCAAGGCAGAGTTCTCCAGAGAACTGCATTGGACCACGCCCCACCCCTCCTGGATCCTGCGACCAACTCCCTTATACATATTGCGAGTTAACCCAAAATAAATCCCTTTTGACTATCAGACAGACTCTGTGGAATTGCCACTTTACACAGTTAAAAAAAAGAGAGAGAGAGAGAAAACAAGCTGAGTTTTTGTATCTTTAAATACTATTTGATATCAAAGAGAGCACTGAGAAGATCATGAACTAGAGAGCCTACTGTTTGTGGAGGATGCTGTGGTAATAGTGTGTGAGAAAGGAGAGAAGAGCGTCCCACTTCATGTTTGCCACGTGTGATATAAGTGGACAGACTGGAAAGGCTCAAACACACAGGATGCCTGGAAACTCATAACACGTAATTCCTTGTAGTTACTGTGGTGAGACCAGTTCCTCAGATGCACCCACTTTACATCTCATGGCAGTGAATGGACAGTTTCAACATCATTCCAAGTATCTTTTGAGAAGACAGCTAAGGCCTGAAAGTTAAAATGGATACTTTCTCAAAGACAGAAAACCACTTGATTCTTAAAACCTGTAAGGCAAAATCTTTAATTCTGGTCATGAGTAAAAGCTAATAATGTGTTTTATAGAAAATATAAATCTTTTTGAAAGAAAGAGTATGTTAATCTCCAGAAATTTGTGGTGCACTAAAATACAGCCCACCCATGCAACATTCATTGTTCTCTTTTCAGATTCAGAATTACCATTATATACACAGCACTGATTATGGCCAAGAACTCAACTTGTAAATGGTGTAGGAAGTATGCTCTTTAATTATACAAACATTAATTGTCAAAGGATGGCTGTAGCTTGAGTTTTCCTGCCGGGCCCACAGTCAGGACAAATCTCTGTCACCTGCCAGTCCCACAGCCGCTCAGACCCAACCAAGTAAACACAGAGACTTATATTGCTTACAAACTGTATGGCCGTGGCAGGCTTCTTGCTAACTGTCCTTACATCTTAAATTAATCCATTTCTATAAATCTATACCTTGCCACATGGCTCGTGGCTTACCGGCATCTTCACATGCTGTTTTTCATGGTGGCGGCTGGCAGTGTCTCCTCAGCCTTCCACTTCCCAGAATTCTCTTCTCCTTGTCCCGCCTATACTTCTTCCTGCCTGACCACTGGCCAATCAGTGTTTTATTCATTGACCAATAAGCAACATGTTTGACATACAGACCATCCCACAGCAGATGGCTGATATGCTGCAGGGTAGCATTAATAGGAAAAAATATTGTACTGTTTACCCAAAAGCAGCAAGATGAACCCTTCTTAAAAATATCTTCTGTCTTAATTTAAAATTTTGTTTTGGAGGAAGGAAGTATGTGTTAGACGGTCTTATAAATTAAAAGACACAAAAGAGTATATAGAGAAAAAGAAATCATATTCATAATTTATTTTTTAATAAGATAGTATTTGATTCACTCATGATTCTACTATAGCTTAGTAAACCCTTGGTATGTACCAGATGTTGTTATAAGCACCGAGGTATAGTAAAGAAAAAAAAATGTTTCCCCAAAAGTGTATTTTGGAGTTTGGCATTGGGGAGAAGACAGAGAAGACAGCCATCAGAAAGGACATCTGAAAGAGTAGGAAGTACCGTGGACAAAGCCCCAACAGCGTAATGGGAGCTGGAGGGCTAGTCAGAAAGACTTCTTTGATAAGGTGGCACCGAATCAGGGACTACAGGAGGTGAGATGCCCGGGACATTGGCACAAGTCTACCATGAGTGTTCCTGGAACATTCTAGAAGGAAAGAAAGGGTAATGAAATAAATGAGCTTGGGAAGAACAGTAGACGAGCAAAGGCTGAAAGGTAAGCCTGAGTCCTTTAGGCCCTTGTCGCCACTTTGACTATTACACTGAGTGAAAGGTATGAGTTACTTATCCCTCACAGGGAACCTATTTTAAGTGGCACACTCTGCTCATCATGTTAACAATCTAACACGGGAATGATGGTGGTGGATTGACTACATCTCAATGGACTGTGGATGAGAGATGAGAGGGGAAAAAACTCATTCAGATTGTGCAATAGAACTTGGCTTAAGCAAGCATAAGCACAGGGTTGTTGTTAACTTGGATTAGGGAGGTTTTAGAGAGAGCAGTATTTAAGATGCAAACAAGGAGTTGGGTTTCAGAAATGTTGATTTTGACGTATCACATGCCCAGGTGAAGATGTCAAGTTTTCATTGTCCAGTGGGGGTTGGAACATGGTATGGATTAGCAATACACATTTGGTAGTTGTTGACAGAGAGATAGAGAGATAAGATCGTAAAGGAAGTTGATTTTCACAGTTCTGAGACCCTTGAGTATTCAGACGTGTTAACTGAAAGTTGGGTGGCTGGCCCATTCAACAGTTACTGGAATATTGAGAGGGGAGTGAAGATAGTATGGTCTAGGTGAATGGGGGAGTAAAAGGGTAAGGAGAAATCATAGAAATTCTGATCAGCTTCTGATCATAGAAATTCTGATTCCCTTGCAATTTGTGGTTGTGAATATGTGTAAAAAAACCATCATATATACTATATTCTCCCTCCTCCTCCTCCTCCTCCTCCTCCTCCTCCCCCTCCTCCTCCTCCTCCTCCTCCTTTTTTCTCCAGTCGCATCCAGCCAAAGTTTGGTTTAGAGTAGTAGGCAAACGGTTATGTGATTTCTGTTTTTATTTCAGAGTAATCATGACTATAGATTTGAGGCCATAAACAAGGCAGTGAACACACAATGCATCCTGCATCTGGTGGGAAGGGTGAAGCACAGACAGAGGTGATCAGCAAGGCATTGTGCTCTGCTGGAGGAAGGGTTCCAGAGTAAGAGCTGAGAAAATAGGAGGCGTCCATTGGAGAGTTGAGGTGTTTGAGGCAGAAATTAGGAGGGAAGTGGGGAACCCAAAAGAGTAGAAGACAAGCTTATCGGAGGAGCTGAATCCAGGACAGTGAGGACAGCAGCAGAGTGAGCATCTAGATGATTACTAACAACACAGAACTATGACAGACACTGGAGAGTGGCAGTGAAGGACATACTAGTTGATATCTTCAGGAAAGAATATAATATCCTGGGATCCAATCTGTGGCATTTGAGGGGGAGACAAGAGTAGTGATCCATGAAGCCGTAAGTATAAATCCCGTGTAGAGGTTCAGGAAAATCTGTTTAATGTGTGCAGAATGTAGGAAGTGAAACTTAAAATAGTTCATGATTCAGTTTGGGAACATTGAGGGTTGTACTATGAACTAGCAGTATGGTGAAATTATGAAAACCTTTTCTGTAATCCCATGTAGTATTAATAAATAGTCTCTAGTGCACACGGTATGAAGTAATAGCTCCCTGCCTGTTGTAGGCAGGGCAGACTTGAAAAAAGATAACGAGTATGGGTGCCATGTTCTGAGACATTGATGAGCTATGTCTGGTAAGGAAGGACAACTGTGAATTAATGATGCCTTTGAAAAGCATACCATCTGAGAAATTGCTGGACAATGGTAAACATCGTCAACCAGAAGGAAAGAATTCCATGAGATCTGATACTTGAAGTCAATTTTATGAAGCCAAAGGAGACAAGAGGCAGCTGGCTCCCAAGGGCAGAACTGTGATGAATGCTTCGGAGAAGTGGATTCCTGCTGAGTGGAGAAGAATGATGTCCCAATAATGACACAAGGCCGGACAGAGATTGTCTCCCAGTTCCCAATGTTCAAGCAAAAGTGAAGTTGTTGTCTTGACAGAGTCTTTTAGAAAGGAAGGTATGTGTGATGCCCAATCTCCATGCCTTCCTGGAAGAGGACTGTCTCCTGTCCTCAACACTGGACATCGTGTTTACTGGGTTTTTACATATTTCTCAAAAGCAAATTCAAAAGCCACCCAATAAAACCAGGAATAGTATCCATCATTAGAAACCATAGTTAACCTCAAAATAATGACCTATCACACATTCTCCACAAAACTGTAGCCTTCTAAAATCCCTCCTGAGTTGTCTGTTAAGAAATTCCCTAATGTAACACTTTGGAACTTTATCATTGTGTCTAATCTTGGGTCAGTAGCCTAAATATGAAACTTGTGATCTGCAAACATTTTCAATTTTTATTTTGAACTCTTTTCCCTTTTTTTTCTTTTGCTACCAGATCTAGTTCCATAAATACTCAAAATAAAATTTCTAAGATATTTTGGGAATTCATTAACCAGTTCTGTGATGCTAAAAGCCCCATCTGACTGGTTCTTCACTCTCCTGCCTCACTATCTGTGTATTTGTGACATTACTTATTCACATAAGGACATGTTTGTGCATTGCCTTCTGACGTACATTTTCATCTAGAACAGTCTTTCTAACTTCCTGACATGAATTTGCTAATTCGTTTACTGAATGAGATTATTATAAAATCAGATATAGACCAGAGTCTTTATCTTCAGTGTAGGGAGTTTTTGAGTATTGCATAAATTTGAACTTTGTTTTGCTCATTGATTAAAGACCAACTCTTTTTTTTTTAGCCATTAAGAAAAACTTTATTTATTTTAATATTTTTATTTATTCTTTGAGAACTTCATATACATATACCATGTGTTTTGATTGTATCTATCCCATTTCCCTACTCCCACTCCCCATGAACCCACTCTCATTCTCCTCCTAACTTCTTTTTTTTATGTAAGTTCATATTTTATTTTTTTTTTTCATTTATTTGTTTTTTAAATTACACTCATGATATTCATTAATTACACTCATGATATTAATCACATTTGTGGTATTCATAGATTACATTCGCAGTATTCATTCAATTATATATATATATATATTAATTTTAAATGC
Source organism: Peromyscus nudipes (assembly GCA_902168325.1). Classification (NCBI taxonomy): domain Eukaryota; kingdom Metazoa; phylum Chordata; class Mammalia; order Rodentia; family Cricetidae; genus Peromyscus; species Peromyscus nudipes. The sequence goes on along the minus strand of CABHPH010155199.1, from coordinate 26,865 downwards.
CGAATGTCATTTATTGAAGGAGGGAGGAGGTCTTAAATACAGGCTTACAGCACAATGGGAGGACCCCGGAGGGCAGAAGTTTGCTATTGATGTTTTACAATCTTGCTTCTAATCTGTTAATGCCCATTATTCAGGATACACAGACAAGGAACTTCTCTTAAGCATTCAGGAGGGTGGGACTTGGCAGGGAATTGGCATAGGGAGGATCTCAAGGTCAAGGCACGCAAGCAAGGCAGCAGTTACCCAAAACGGGGACCAGGGCCCTACAGGTCTCCCTTTTATTAATAAATGAGCTTAAAGACCAACTCTTAGACAATAGGAAACTGTGTTTGATTATTGCAGATCTAGTTGACAGAAATAAGAAACAAAAGCCAAAGTCACCTCGATTTTTGACCTGGACTTCAACTCTGAAAAGTCAGTACTTCTCAAAATGAGGTCTGAAGACTTCTTGCTCACATGTAGCCATCCAAGGACCCTCAAACAGGGGAGCTAGCTCACCAAACACAAGTTAAAGCTATAAAAAGCACCAGTTCTCTTAGTTACTGTTCTATTGCTGTGATGAAACGACGTGACCAAGGCAACTTACAAAAAGAAGCATTTAACTGGGGACTTGTTTGCAGTTTCAAAGCGTTTAGTCAATGATCATTATAATGGAGAGCATGGCAGCAGGCAGGCTGGCTCTGGAGCAGTAGCTATGAACTTACATCCTGATCTGCAGGCAGCAGTCAAAGAGAGAGTGAGCCTGGGCTTGGTGTAGGTTTTTGAAATCTCAAAGCCCATTCCCAGTGACACATTTCCTCTAACAAGGCCACACCTCCTCCAACAATGCCTCCTTCCCTAATCCTTCCTAAACAGTTCCACTAACTGGGGGTCAAGTGTTCAAACATAGGAACCATTCTCATTCAAACAACCATACCAGTTTATAGAGCTACTCCATTATTTTTGGTCTTGTGCTAGGAGCTGAGGGAAGAGAGGGGCATGAGTTATGAGTTTACTCCCATTTCCTCCAGAGTGTATTATGCTCTAGTTGGGAGGAATGACCAACACATACAAAAGGAAAAGCTCAGGGCAGGGCAGAGCAAGTGCTTAGATGAACAGTACAAACTCCATGTCTGTCAAGAATTCCTTGACTCTACAGGTTCAAAAGCATGTGGTCCGTTAAAGTGTGGAGTGTCAAAACTGAAGGACAGACAGAACAAGAACAGACAGAGGCAGTCTCAGGGATATGTAGGACTTGGCTTGGAAGAGGCAAACTGTGCAATAGGGGATGTGCGGTGAAGCCCTCATTTGCTCAACCCGTGGCCTCGTGGAATCTGCAAGCTAGTCTTAGGTCTCATCAGGATAAAGTCTTGCATCGTTAACTAATGCTCTGGAAAGATGGAGAACACAGATTTCCCTTATCCAGCCTGCTTAAAGGAAAGCTAAGAAGCCCTGCATGTTATATATAAAGTAAATATAAAAAGACTGAAATATGGAGAGAAGTCAGACTTTCTAGGAACCTTGTGATGTAAAGTTGGACATAGCAGCACACTCTCTAGGTTTTCTTTCTCTTCATATATCTCAGACTAGATCCCAGGGAAGCTAGCCACAAGAAGACAGCAAAGGCCGTGAAGAAAAACATCCACCCAAAGCCAGCTCTTCCTCTCAGGAAAGAAGTACCCAGCAATACTTGATGCTTTTAGACAACAACTGTTCTGCCTGGAGATCAGCACAAAATAAATGATGCCCAATTCCAACTGAGAAGCTTAGCCTTTTGCCCCTTAAGCTGCTGAGAGGCCCCTAAGGGAACAAGCTCAACCCGATGTCTAATCAGTGCTCTTTATAGGGAGCCAAGTGGAGACTGAGGGGTCTCATCACTGCTCAGGAGCAAAGATACTAAGCAGAGAAGCTCACCCCATCTCTGTCCTTCAGTCTGAAGGTGACACGCTTCTTCATCCAGGTGTCAGAGCATTTCAGTCCGACTTGTAGTCTCATTTGTCCAGGTTACAACTGGAAAAACAATTGTCATGGAGCTAGAGGGACAGCTCAGTGGTTAGCCACTGGCTGCTCTTCCAGAGGACCCAGGTTTGGTTCCCAGCACCCACATGGCAGCTTACAACTGTCTGTAACTCCAGTTCCAGGGGATCTGATGTCCTCTTCTGGCGTCCTTAAACACCAGGCACAAACCTCAGATTCTGGGTCTTGTTCTCAATGACCTCGCTCCTCCCCCTGCACCTCTACTGGGCTTTTCTTGTGTTATATATATATATATATATATATATATCTCCTCATGCACATAAAAATAACTATATCTCTGAAAAAACAACCCAATTGTTATTTCAAGAGCCAACATGAGCCTGAATGACAAATGGCATCCCAATATTAAAATTAAAAATTACCTGGCAATGATTTTTTAAAAACTGCCACAAAATTAGTTTAATAAGTAATCACAAATACACTTAGAGCAATAGAATAGAAAAAGAAAAACTCAAGTAAAAGTCATAAAGATCCAGACATGAAGGCACAAGGCTGTCATTGTAGCCCTGGGGATGCCGTGTCTCAGTGGGTGGCCTCATCCAGAGAGTGGAGAGACTGGAGTAAAGGTCAGTGCATTTGAAGATGAATGGACAGGCCTGGGCCAGAGAGAGAAAACAGGCTGAAAACGAAAGTGGATAAATCACAAAAGCCTTTGCTCTGCAGTGCTGGAAGACTTTGTGTTTGTTTGTTTGTTTTTGCAGTTCTTGGTTCAGTTGTGGTCTTCAGAGGGAAGTAACCAGATATACCTTAAGGCCTCGAGATGTTTCTCACACGTATAATACTCCCAATTCTGACTCTATCCTCATGTGGACACTAAATATGAGCACATGTAAACCAGATTATTAATACAGAATTTACACTTCCTATAGAATTTACAGGGCTCTGCCAGACTCTCTGCCTTTAACATTATCACCCAAATGCAGAGGGTATGGTATTTGCTATATCCAAGGAAATGGACCTTAGAGAGGGATTGTGTGACATGTCTGAAGCCACACAGCCGGTAAGTGACAGCTCCGGGCCTCAAACCTCAGATTCTGGGTCTTGTTCTCAACGACCTCGCTCCTCCCCCTGCGCCTCTACAGGGCTTTTCTTGTGTAACATTCATTTTATAATCTGGATGGTAAAAGTTGCACATTAAGTAGAGTGTTAATCGGTATGAAATCTAAATTAGAGCAATCGTGAAATGTTAGAGGGAGGGTGGTGGCTAAAACTCAGGTAGACAGAGCTTAGCAGTTCTTACCTATGAGCTTCAGCCAAAGGCAATGAATGATTAGTTGCATTTTAAAAGGAGTTTAATAAAGATAATAGGAAAATCCTGCTGTAGAATGCTCAGACTAACTGCTTGAGTAAAGTCAGAGGACTGTGGGTACGGAACTGTGTCACTTATACAGAAAAAAAAAAAAAAGGAGCAATGATTCTTGTTAGTGGCTGATTCTAAGTTAGTGGGACAGTACAGCCATCCTTCAAAGGATGAACTCTTAGATTCAGCACACCCCAAACATAGGAGATGTGCAGGGCCCAGCAGAACCCTGGGTGCATTGTCAGGGCGGGAACAGGGGGAGAAATTTTGAGTGCAGAGGGAAGAGCTGAAGACGTACAGCCTGAATACAAGAAGATAGAATAAGTTATGACAGTTGTCAAAAACACACACTAAGTATGGCTGGATGGCGTAGGGTCCGGGCAGGAAATGTTTGGGTGACTCCGGAGGACGGCCCTGTGGCCACTCAGAGGCTCCTGGTAAAGGACTGGAGCTCAATGTCATCAGAACTATAAAATGTGGGAGAAGTCTACGCTACCCTGCATGGAGAGAGGATACCTGTCCCCGGAGTTATGTAATCAGGTGGTGGTGGTTGTTTCCATGACTAACGGGTTAGAAGAGAGGTGACACATTAGATCGGTAGTTTTTAAAAGTCTTTTCAGGATTATAGATGCTTGTTGAGAGTCTGATGAAGCTTTTCAATCTTTTCCCAGGGAAATACACTAACACCATCTTGCACACAAATTTCTGCCCCTCACTCCCAGGCCTTCTATGGTTCTAAGTGACTTTCTAACTCTTTAGAATCCAATGGCCCCAGACACTTCCAAACAGATCACTGTGTGCTTAGCAGCCATAGTTTCACAGTTCAGTAAAACTTCACTGAACCATACATCTGTTTGTCCAACAAATATTTGGTTAAGCACTTATCACACACACACACACACACACACACACACACACGGGGTATGAAGTTGAATAGATGATGTAAAGATAAATTCAGCAAAGCAGGAATATGGTCAGGTTATGAGGGAGAGCTGTGAGGGGGTGAAGTCTCAGCTGCATAAGTGGCGTTGTATTACTTTGAAAACTATACTTTAACTGTAATATGAGATGCTTCCTGTGCCCATTCTTCCTGAGAATAAGTTAACTAACTTTGCCTCCAACCAGACAGTAGTTTCTAAGTACCGTCTTTACAGAAATTTTAGAGTTGCCACCCCTTACCACACCGTTAATTTGCTTAACAAGGCTTTTTATTCTATATAATTGAAGAGTAAATTGCAACTCAGCATGTTTGAATTACCAAGATTGAACTTACATGAGTTTATTTAATTTTTTTAATTGAATTCATGGTGCTAGAGAAGCATTTCTATTTCATTTTACCAGAAGGGGGAGAAAGAACAAACTAGGTATTGTATCTATTTTGTTCATGCTCATGGCTGTTTCCATTTTGCTTTCTCTGCCATGCTCTGATGTATCTAGGGACTGCTCACCCGAGGAGCATCATCATCTAGGGAGTGCTCACCTGAGGAGGGAGTGCTCACCTGAGAGGGAGTGCTCACCTGAGGAGCATCATCATCTAGGGAGTGCTCATCTGAGGAGGGAGTGCTCACCCAAGGAGCATCATGATGTTTGGGCTCTCAATTCATCAGCCTTGTGAGCCAAATGAAATCTTTCTTCTTTATATATACACACCCAACCTCAACTATCTTACTAGAGTAATATAAAAATGGATGAAGACATATTTCCTTGAAATTGTACAGTCTTTTAAAGCCAAGCATGTCTTGTTGGTAATTGGATGTTTGCACATCCAGAGTCTCAAAAATAAGAGTTGATGTACATATTTCTGTAAATAATAGGAAGGAATTAAAATGTATTTTAAGAGGGCAGATACTATACTTTAAAAATATATAAGCCCCAGAAGCAATCCATCTTGAAAGTGTTATGCATTGGGAGTAGAACCACAAGGCCATTTGTGTTATTCCCTTATTTTTTAAGGACAGTGATTAACTCTGCTCAGTTTTTTTATTAAATCACAACAATAATGCCCAGGAATGTTGATTCCTGTCTTAGGATTTTTATTGCTGTGAAGAGACATCATGGCCACAGCAATTCTTGTAACGGTAAATATTTAATTGGGGCTTGCTTATGGGTTCAGAGGTTTAGTCCATTATCATCATGGCGGGAAGCATGGTGGCATGCAGGCAGACATGGTGCTGGAGAAGTAGCTGAGAGTCCTACATCTGGATCAGCAGGCAGCAGGAAGACAGAGTGATAATGGGCCTGGCTTGAGCATTTGAAACCTCAAAGTCCACCCCCAGTGACACACTTCCTCCAACAAGGTCACACCTCCTAATAGTGCTATTGGTGAAATTATCAAGGCCACTCCACGTAGTCAAAAGGGAGGTTTATTTTGTGGGGTAACTCACAAGTGAAGGGATAGTTTACAGGGTCTGGGAAAGGTGTAGCATAGTCCAGCAGTGTTCTCTGGAGAACTCTGCTCCATCTACTTCCAGCGTCCAGGGTCCAGGAACAAGAGAGCCCGAGCATCCGGATCTTGGGTCTTCAGCATCCTCTCTTAGCCCCCCTTGTAGGCGTGACTGTTACCGAAGCCTCATTGGGGGTTGGAACTTCCAGGTCAAAGCTGGAATAGCTACCCACTACATAGTGCCACTTCCTATGAGCCTCTGGGGGCCATTTTCATTCAAACCATCACAATTCCTGAAAGGAATTTTTATCAAATTTTGTTAAAAATGAAAAATCCCCACCATTCTGCCAGACAGGGGAACCAAACTCAGCCTCTAAATGCCTGTAGACCGAGCAAGGCCAAAGCCACATCCCCAACTCCCAAGTCTCAGACGCTCTCCATTGCACCCCACTACCCCTCTGCCTTTGAAACTCAACCCAAGAACCAACAAAACTGTGATCCCAGGACAGCAGAGACAGGGTAAGGGGTTCAGCCTTCATTTTACCAAGAGGGAATGAAGCCATAGGAGTAGTCTCAGAGGGAGAGGCGCTAGGAAAGCCAGGGAAGGAATGGGAAACTGGGGCAGACACGGGGCAGCTGAAGCAGGGGGAGGGTGCGTTGGTTTAATCCTCAAATGGACAGAGATAGAAAGGAGAGGAGGTGGAGGGAGACAGCAAAAGAGAGAGAGTTCCAGAGGAGAGGAGTGCATGGTGTGTGTGTAGGGGAAGATTGTTGAGGAAGCACGGTGTTTAGGTGTTCAAAGGGGGAGTGGGCTTATAAAGGGAAGGGAAATGTAGGCAGAATGTTCTGGAATCCAAATTAAGAGGGAGCTTTTCCCTTTAATTCTTTCAGAAATTAGACTTCACACGTTTATAGCCGCTTAGGTCCTTAAGCTATCCAAGACTTTTCTAAATGGGGTGACCCTCGCAGCCTCATGGATACCTGGGAAGAAGATGCTGGAGTTCCACAGAGGGCTGCCCCGAGCTTCCTCAGCCCCAGGCTCAATGAAATCGAGCAGGGAGCTGAGTCAGTTCTGTGGGCTGAAATGTTCTTTCTTCACCCTGGGGATTTTCCAAAGAATTCACATTAACTTTATCTAAATGAAGAAGAATTTAGCTCAGGGTTTTCCCTCAGATATGTGGGACTATTTATACACTTCCCCCTTCTGCATAACCAGCACCAAGATTCACAATGCAGAGTTTGGGTAGAAAGAGCAAGGACTTAATTGGATTTTCTTTTATCATATATATATATATATATATATATATATATATAT
>CABHPH010155199.1:0-19751 GCA_902168325.1 Peromyscus nudipes | reverse complement strand
TTTGGGAAAACAAAGAGTGGCCAGGGGAAAGAGAGGAAAAAGAAGGAAGTGAAATGAAAGGAGTGAGAATTTATTTGGTACTTGCTGCTAGGCAGCGGGGCAGTGAGGAACGCTTCATAAACCTTCATACATTAGCCTTTTGGGTAGATGGTCAACAGAGATTCTCAGAGGCTTGGAACACCATCTGGTTAATCTGACTAAGAGTTACAAGTGATTTGTACAATTGCCCTTTCTTCCAGTCAGGTTCACAGACTATACACAAAAGAGGAATCTTCTAGTGAGGTCTCAGTAGGTCAACTGGAATGTCCCCTACACCAGATAGTTGGGTTCCCGTTTTAGCTAGTGACGACCATGCATTTTCAGGAATGTTTGTTTAAGCCATGCTGTTCCTGGGCTAACCTATGGACAGGTGTGGTTTGGTGTCTTACCCATCCTTTCTTCAGTGATGATTTGGGTTCATATGCTTGCTCAAGTTGCAGCAAATGAACTAATGCTTCTTTCTCCTCGACTCGGCGGACATTATCTTGAAGCAGAGGTTCTGTCTCCAGAAGTCCCAGTAATCTTTAGCAGAGGTCAAATGTGTGTGCATGCCCCCTATGTGTGAGACATTCATAATTCGATGGCATCTTTTTCTTTGGCTACATAAAATGGTTCTAATACCATATTCGGATCCTAGTGCATTTTAAAAACCTTTCTGTGTCTGTACAGTCCATGACTGCTCACGGAGCTGGGAAGTTGAATTTCCTTCCTGTACATAAAATTCATGTGACCAGTCTTAAATCAAGTACAGTATAAATTCACACTCCCATTTATACGTATAATAATAATCAGCAGGATATTTCCATGTATCGTACTACTTTGCATTTCTTTAAAAATGACAGAATACCAAGCAATACAATTTTGACAGATATGAAAGCCATTTGATAATAAATGCATTTTTGTTAATGTTTTTTAAACTAATTGGACGGATATCCTTGATCCTGGCATTTTTTTTTTCTGAGATTACCTTGACGGAGTTGCTTTTAATGGCCTCTCCTCCACAGCCCTTGCCATTCAGTTGGAAGCTCTGCCCTCAGAATGGAGGTGCTGTACTGGGGTGGGGCCCATATGAGATAGGCTGTCCTTTTACGTAAATTCTAAAAATGATAGTGGGCATTTAACTCCTTCAGTAAGAAAGACCAAAACAGAGCTTCCCCCATCACTTCATAGGTCAGTAAAGCTGTCCCCATTGCTGAGAGAATACAGGGTTGCCCAGCAGGAATGTTTCAAAGGAGGCTTATTTTTAAAGTGGGAAGTTGAACTTTTTACTTCAAATTGGCTTTGTCTTGAGACTGCAGTTTCATGTAGCCCAGGCTGGCCTTGAACTTGTTATGTGGCTGAGAGTGACTTTGAACTCCTTATCCTCAAGCTTCTACCTCCCATCTCATATGCTAAAATTATGGACATGAGCTACCAAGCCCAGCTCAAGTATTCTTTGCATTCCTGTTGGATCTCATGGTTTTAAATCGTGGAATTTCTGCTCAGTCTGCCCTGGTCAGTGACTTTAAAATCCTTTTCAGTATAGGTCAAGCGACTCTTTTCGAAAACAATTGGGAACAAAGGTGTTCTGGACTTGAGATTTTTGGATTTTTTTTTTTAAGACTTGGAAAATTTGCATACATGTTGGATATTTGGGGGATGGCACCCCAGTATAAGCACAAAAAATTCACTTATATTTCACAGACATCCTAGGCACAAAGCCTGGATGTGCAGTACTGTAAAAATTTTGTGTGTGAAGCGAAGCCTCATGCTGTGGGATTTTCCACTTGGGGGTATGTCCTGTTGACAGTCACTGTTTCAGACTTGGGATTTTTCTAAAGGTGAGCCTACACCAAGGCTTTACATTTCCAGCTGTAAAACCATAGGATTCATAGGACCAAAATAGCAACAGTCTAAATTAACAAGCAATTCCAACACTTGGAAGCAGTTTTTCTGTTTGTTATATTTATGGGCAATGTACCATAAAATATATTTGATTAATAATATGGACATGTAATCAATAATTATACATTTCAAGTTAATATTTATAAACCAAATAGTTCATAACGTAGGCTAATAGGAGGTAGTAAAGACAGGGACAAATTATTATCAAAATGAAGAAATCTAATAGGTATTTACACAGGATGCTACGCTACACATCTAACAGAAGGGGAAGTGAGAGCAGCTTTGACAGGAAGTGGTTATTGAGCTGAGTTTGGGGGATGAGAACTAGCATGGCCAGGCCTGGAGCCGACTTGAGAGAGCCAGTCTTCGGAGCACCACGTTTCTCCTGTCTCAGCACCTCTTCCTGGTTTGTTCGCTCGCTCGTTGGTTTTCATTGGTTTTTCTTTAGTTAGATTCTCACGCTCTCTAGGTTTCTAGAATGGCGAGGAAGGAACTCAGAGCTCTCTGTTCCGTTTGTCTAGAGGCCTCAAAACCATTCCTGGGTTGAAAACAAAATCAGTTTCCTCCAAGTGGCTGCTTCTCTGAGCGTGCATATGGCTTTCAGAGCTGGGCAGATTGTACACCTCAAACAGGTTTGCCGACACCTGGCTGAGAGCCAAGGGCATGCGGAACCAGACTAGAAAAAGGCAATTTTCTCCAGCAGTGAGCTGTTCAAAACTCTATTTTTAGGACAAGTAGATGAATTAAGGAGTGAAATCATGTGCAGATTTAAATGTAAGATGTTAATAAACTCCCTGCTTCATGGGCCCAGGTTACATCCCCAAAGCTCTTGAAATGCCTATCTCTTCTTTGTCCATTATGCTAATTTAGTGGCAAACTACTAAGAAACCCTGGACTGAAGAGTGTCTGGGTGCTCTGGGCTGAGTTCTCAGGAACAAAGTGACTGATGAATATGTATGTGTGGAGCACATAGATGTGTATGTACACACACCTGTCCATACATCAACTCTGATCTGTGGGTATAACCACATAGACAGGAATTCTGGGATGGGAAGAACACTTAGAAAAGAGTTCTGGGGCCCATCAGGGAAATCTATTGTGAGAGAAAAAATGAGGATAAGCTGTTCTTGGTCTGGATCTTTCCTAAAAAACCAACCAAACAAATTCAACCAACCAAACAAGCAACCAGACAAACAACCCAAAAGCAAAAGCACCAGCGAGCTTGTAGCAAGGAGGCAGCAAGGAAGACGCTCTCACAGTGAGCAGTGTTCTCTTCTGACCCCACCCTCACTTTGCAACGTCACTGACCTCATATATCCTAACCTCGTTCGTATCCCACAATGCCCCACTTAGACCTCAGAGGTGCTAACTGTAGAAAATTCTGTTTTTCTACAATTACTCCAAGCTCATATCTTAAAATATGGAACCTTGGTCAATTATGTGTTCATCGTTCCAGCCACCACTAGTCCCCGCTACGCTAGTGCGGGTATGTGTGACGTTGGAATTGGAGAGGTTTCCCTCTGTCATCTAGCACATCCTCTGTGGGACTGTCCATAGCAGTGGCCTGAAATAGCCTCCACCTCCTCTGTGCCTCGAATCCTCTCCCTCTGCTGCACTGTTAAAGTGTGGTAGCAGTGAGGACTTATTGTTGTGAGAGGATCTCATGCAGTCCGGTATGTCCTTACATACCGGAAGATGACCTTGAACTTCCGATCTTCTTGCCTCTCCCTCCCCAGTGTTGGGATTACATTGTGCCACCGGCCACTAGTTTTAGGTATTCTGGGCTTCAGGCTTGCTTGACAGTCCCTCTGACATCTGAACTATGTCCTCAGCCCCCCCGTAGTGGGACCTTACAGGGAGACATGAGCAGAGCTATAAACCTGGCCTGATCAGATGTTGAGAAGGAAGTCTTTGTGTGTCCACATCCTCCTAGAGAAGGGGATGAGAGTGGGATGATGGACAACCTATCCCGAGAACCCTAGAGGTTTTTTTTTTGTTGTTGTTGTTGTTTACAGTAAAGAGTTATGTGAGATCTCCTTCACTCAGGAGCCCTCTTGGAAACCTGTTAGGAAAGCTCTCTGAAGTGTGCAGGCTGGATAGAGAGAGCGTGGTGCCGTCTGGGGGTTAGTGAAGTACCTTCCCTGGCAGTCCCAGTGAGAGAGTGAGGCAAAGCAAGAGGGGTTGAGACTGTTATGAAATACAGTAGCTGGAACATGGAGACGAAGAAGAGAAGAATTATTTAAGTTCCTGGCTCAGCCTTGTGGGCGGATGCTGCTGCTGTTAAGTGAGATTCGGATACAGGAAGAGAAAATCAATGGAAAAACACTCTCAAAGATGGTAGCACTCCACTGCAAATGCAATCTATCAATATTGAATCCATGTCTCACTGCACCTTAAGGTAATGGCCGTCGGTAGTGTTGGCTTATGTAGATGTAGAGAAACTATCAGAAGTGCAAAGCTATGCTTTATATAATGTCCTTGTGCTAAGGTGCTGACTGTGAATCCCTTCAACTTTAAATTTTTAGATGATGCAGAGAATGTATAATGTCAAATTCACTTACAGAATGGTGGATGATATAACTTTAATCTTAGATTTTTTTTTTTTACTTTATTATCACTTTCTGATGTAGGGAAGCCTTAATGAATTCTGCCAATTTATTTTAAGTAGGTTCCATCCTTAGCATCCATCAAAGATCAGAAATATTAAGTGAAATTTTTTTTTCTTTCGTAGAGAGGAAGATAAGACTTGCCAGGCCCGGGGGGGCGGGGGGATGCATCAGAAAGAGTCTTGATTGTGTATTTACTCATTTGATAGCTTATTGAATAAAACAGCAGGGGGACTAATTATCTTTCCCAGCCAGTTATTGTCTTAAAATACATTTTATAATGATGGTAAAATACACTTAATATTTCCCATCTCGACTATGAGTGGGTAGTTCAGGGTATTAAGTCCATGTGGAGTGTTGTGCAAACATCACCCTCATCTGTCCTCAGAAACCTACCCTGCATCATTCAACATCCACTCTGTATTTCCTTCCCCCCTGACAAGCTAGCCACCATTCTACTCCTTATCTCTCTGAACTTGACTACTCCACAAGAGCTCATTATTTTTCAAGCAAAGAAAAGAGAGCATTATATAAATCAATAAGGACGCCTTTACGGCTCTCCATGTTGGCTGATGTGGAGCCCATCACACTGTCAGGGTACCTGTCCGAAGGCGGCAGCACACTGGTGCCTTTGGGCTAGCTGCTCTGATGCTGCCCCTCCAGTTCAGAGCTAGGGATGCACCTTCTGTTTCCAGATAGGTGACAAAGAGTAAGGGTAGGGTTTGGAAGCGTGGCACATGAAGTAGCTCCATCCAAATTGGAATTCTAGCCCTGCCTCCTTCCTAGTTGGGTAAACTTGGACAGGCAGTGGAGTCGGAGTTTCCACATCTGTAAATCAGTAGAAACCACCTGACGGTAGAGCTACCAAGTTTCCACGGGTCCCTAAACAGAAAAGCACTTGGACTGGAGTCTGCTCTGCCGTTTGTGTTGGACGGCATTAGCTACTGTTGCTTCTCAGGTGTGCTGTGCTTCCCGAAGCCTCATTCTGCCAGTTCCAAGTGACCAGGTGCATCCTCAGATCTTGATTATGGAGTACTTTAAGACTTTTCCAAGGTGCTTTTGAAAATTGGTGGAACCGGGATGCAAGATGTGCTCATGGCTCTACCCTGGGCATGATGTGCTTCCTTCGTTTGATAGTGAAAATATGAAATGTGATGATTTTTGTGGCCTCGGTATGGTGACTCACAGCCCTGAACACACTGTGCACCTCATAAAGGAGCATGAGTCAAGCCTCTATACTCATTGCCCAGTTTCTTCCTTAGAACCACAGGATTTGGGCATGCGATAGACTGGGATTCCCTAAATGGACCCCCAATTTCCATTAGGCACCCCTTATCCTCTTAGAAATTGGCAGCTCTTGTTAAAAGGTCCACCCAGTTCCATTACACTCTGCTGCAATCTTTTCTTGCTGCGTGTTCACAGAATAAATTCGGAGGGTTTTTCCATCTCTGAGGACAGAATTTTTATCTTCATTGCTTCTGGTCTTTTCTGATTGATATAGTAAGGGAAGGATGAGTAATATAAGCAACTCTAGACTCAGAAACCTGAGTTACCAGTTCATCTCTGAAGACCTGATCCTATTTTTTTTTCTTTTTTTAATGTCTAGAGACTTCATCTGTTTCTCACTCTTGGTACCATTAGTGCCAGAACAACACCTGGCATAAAAGGGTGTTCAAAACTCACTCCTGGGTGAGTGGATGGATACATAAATGTTGAGTTTTCTGTGATGGAATACTGTAGAGACGTCAGGAAAACATTGAACACAGAAAAGCTTGGGAGCGTGGAGTTATGCAAGCCTGCCTGTGTGTTTGATTCTCAGAATCCACGTAAAAAGCAGGCTGAGGTGGTTCCTGCTTGTGCTCCCAGCATCCCTACAGAGAGATGGAGGATGGAGACAAGAGCATCACCTAGAAGCTGCTGGGCCAGCTAGCTAGAGCATGCAGCATAAACAAGAGAGATCTTGCCTCAGCAAGGTGAAAGGTGAGAATGGATGCCCAAAGATGTCCTCTGACCTCCAGATTTGGGTTATGATGTGCATGTGCCCACATGCACATGTGTGAGAGCATGTGTGCTTGTTGTGTACACACACACACACACACACACACACACATACACACAAAATAAAGTTTTCAAATCTTAAACATGTGTTTATTCCCTGTGTCCCGTCCTCTTCGGGTTTGTCCTTTTCCATTTCAAAAACGCTCTTGCTTAATTACCGTGTTTAGTCTTCTTTCTTCGTGAATTCTAAGGCAACTGTGACAATCTTGTTCTGTCACCTTGCATCCCAAAGTGTGTTGACAAGACTGTGTAACCCACCAGCGTCCCTTCTTCTGCCCAGGACTGGCTCTCCTGCTCAGCCAGCCTGTGTTCTTGTGGAGAGCCAGCACGGCCCCAAGAGGGTGCTGAGATTCTCAAAGCAGCCTTCTTCTTGGAGCAAATTAAGGACAAACAAATCATTTTGGGATTTTGACCTAAATCTTAACCCATTTATTTTCTTAAAATAAGTGTCTTTTTTTTTTCCCCAACGCTTTTCTAAGTGTTTATACAAAAGCACCGTGGTGTAATCATTGCGTTCTAAAGTGAAGCATTGGAGGAATCCTGGTGATGAAGCTCCAGCTCTCTGGGATCTGTGGTCACCTGTGCGTCTAGTCATGTGTGCCACACAGACTCAGTCTTTTTCTTCAGGGTCTCACTTCCGGGAAAACCATGCTTGTGCTTTCTCCTCCGCTCCCTTCGCACTCAGATGATTTCCCCAGTCACACGCAGCTCCCTGGATTGCCACGTTTACAATAGGCATTTAATGTGTGTAGCTGTGGCAGCTTTAATCTCCCAAAATTCACCTACCTGTTGGCAAATTCTGTGACTCGACTTACAGATACACAGCTTAATCCTTTTTTGTTGTTATTTTTGCAGTTATAATTTATTTTCAACACTTGCCCCTTCCTTTTCCTCCCTCCAAACCCTCCCAGATACCCCTCCCACTCTCCTTCAAATCCTCAGCCTCTTTCTTCACTAATTGTTATTGAATGTATGTATGTATTTGTATACACACATATATTCCTAAATATAACCTGCTTGGTCCATATGATGCTATCTGTATACGTGTTTTCAGAGCTGATAGTTGGGCACTGGACAACCAATTGGTATGCTCTTCCCTGGGGAGGACCACCTCTCTGGCTTCCAGCTTTTCTCAGTTGCCTGCAGGTTCTTGTGGAGGGCTGAGGCCTTCTGGGATTCCTCTACATTTGTTGTTATCATTCTTGTTTAGATCATGTTTGGGGAGTCACATTGGTGAGATCTGATGGGTACAGCTTCTGATATTATTAGGAGACACAACCTCCCAAAAAACTCCCTGCTCCTCTGGCTCTTACAATCTTTCTACAATCTTTCTGCCTTCTCTTCCCAATTCCTTGAGCTTTAGGTAAGGGAGAGTTTCATAGTTTTATCCATTAGGACTGGCTCACAGCTCTGTATATTTATTGGTTATGGTTTTCTGTGGTGGTCTCTGTCTGTTGCAAAGAGACGTTTCCTTGATAAGGGGCGAGGACTACGCTTCTCTGTGGTATAAGGACAAATGCTTATAGATTCTTGTTAGGGATTATGCTGGTTTAGTAAATTAGTGGTTGTCCATTTTCCTCCAGTAACCATGATTTCACTAGCACTGACTAGTTAGGTAGGTTTCCAGTATCAGGTATGATCTCCCTCTTGTTGGGTAGGTTTAAAGTACAATTAGAGTGATGTTAGTTATTGCCAAGATATGTGTGCCACTACCGCACCCTTAGGGTTGTCACACCATGCTGGTCATTGATGTGATTCCTAGGCATCCTAGCTGGGTAGGACTGTTGATTGTTTCCTTTCTTTGAAACTTGCTTGGCACCTTCTGGTACCATGAAAGCTAGTCTTCAGGAAGGAGGCATTCTGGTAAATTCCAGTTTATGGATCTCTGAGCCCTTGTTCTCAAGTATGCGATGTCTTCAGCAATAGGGACTTACCTATCACCTTATATATACCTCTGTGGGGTAACCATGGGCAACAGCAATAGGCTGTATGCTTTGGAGTCTCTTAGACAACCCTGACCATCAACTCAAAAAGACAGCTTCTCGTGTCTGGTGTTGGGGTTTTTGTTAGTTGGTCTTTGGCTCTTGGAGAAAATTTTATATTTTGGATTTTTTTCCTTTTTGACACGTGTATACACTGTTGTGATCATTCGCTTCTATTAACTTTTCTTTTCCCCTTCCCATTCCTGCTGATCCCCCTTTCTCAACTATCCCCTCCTCTTTTCATGCCTCTCTTTGTGTACAGGCCTTGTGCAGCTGCTGGGCATCATGACTGCAGCAGCCTCTACATACCTAGAAACCACCTCCCACAGCTCTTACGGTCTCACTGATGGCTGCTCTGCAGTGTGCTCTGGGCCTTGGAGGGGACGATATAGATGTCTCATTCGTGGCTACTCAACAGTCACTTATTGTGGGTTGCTAATAAGTGTCCCCCCCACTGCAAAAAGAAGCTTTTCTGGCCAAGCTAAGAGTGCTAGTCTATGGGTCTAAACATAAATACTTGGAAGGCAGTTTGACTACCTGTCTGCTTAACCAAACGCCAGTAGAAGGTTACAAAATTAAGGAAGTTAATGATTATGATCACTCAATGGTTAACAAATGTTTTTTTTTTTTAAATATTGCTACATTTGATCTAAAATAACCACACGTGGGTAGGTACTTGTGTTCCCAATTGACAAATGAGGAGGCCAAGGCCCTTAGAAGGTAAGGTTGTGCCCAAGGGCACACAGCTGGAAGAAAGTGGAGTTGACCAGCCACCCTGAAGAGTCTGTGCTCTTCATGGCTGTGCAAGTGAGGGGACAGAAGCCTTTGGTTTTCGGTTTTCTGCCCTTCCGGGCTAGATTAGATGGAATCATACAACTTCCTGAGGGTTATTGGGATTCTCATTTCTACTGACAGGGGAGTGGAGCCAGTGGTTAGGTAAGCTCACCCGCACCCAGGGCTGCTGTCAGCAAATGCCTCCAGAACTCCTATCTGCTCCAGTGAGTGGAGGAAACCCATCCTGGAGCAGAGCAGAACCACACGAGGCACAGCAAAGACTAAGTGCAGGGCCTACACGGGGTGCAAAGGCTGAGCACAGAAGAGTTCAGAATGTTTCTGGAAACCTACTATGAGACCTTTAGAGCTAGAAAGAAAACTGTCAAAATCAGACAAAAAAATGTATTGTCGTACATCAAGAATGTCAATAATTTTAAAACAAAGAGGGAAGGTTGAGTTTACAAGGCAGAAAGGAGACAATACAAATGTTTTTAATTCTACACGTTTTTTTTTTTGCCAAAACCAGATTCTTAATTACTCATTATATGAATGATAATTACACAAAAGGTTTCATTGCCAAGAATGAATTAAATATAAGGGAAGAGAGGGAGAGCCATGTTTCCCCTTGTATCATTTGATTTTGCTTATGTTTTAATCTTAATTTTTAGAAAGATTTTCTATTTCTGAGTTGGAACTGGGGAGACTTTGAATCCCTTTTGGGTTACTTCTACTGAGCTTCAAAAAAATGTATAGATCGATACTTTGCAAAACCACAATAAATTTTGCTAATGGGTTGAATTTTTGATATTTTGTGTTTGTATAACCAACATTGAGCAAGTGGTTTAGTGGATGCCAGAGGATAGCAGCCAATTGACCTCAACTGCTCAGGAGAGTGAGATTTGGGGCAGGAGAGGATTAGCAATCTTTCCTTTACTCTCAGATGTTTGTCAGGTGATCTAATGGGCTTTACTTTGAAATACCTGATTAAAATAATAAAGAAAACACAATCAGAGTTGATGCTGAAGGTAGGCTAGCGTGTAGTTTGGGACAGGGTAGAATAGGTTTGCATACCCACAAGGTGTTGTTGAGATAGTAGAAGCATGAAGCTTTGATTTCCAGAGTAAACATATTTGCATATATTTGTTAGACAACAAAAAAGGAAGGCTGGGGAGATGGTTCACTCAGTAAATGCTTGCCACACAAGCAGGAGGACCCAAGTTCAGATCTTCAGGACCCACGTGAAAAGCCTGGTCTGGCGGCACTTGGGTAACCCCAACACTGGGGAAGTTCGGACAAGGGAATTGCTGGAATGGACTGGCTGGTCAGTCTGAGCCAATGCACTCCAGGTTCAGGGGCTGTCTCAAGAAATAGATAGAGAATGATTAAGAAAGACTCCAAATGATTAAGAAAGACACACACACACACACACACACACACACACACACACACTAAAACATGAAAAAGTAGGAGAAAGCAAACCATCAAAAAAGATTATATATTCAAACGAATTCACTTGATAATCCAATTCTATTGATCAGTCTCAGTCTTTCTGTTTGAGTCATAATGAAGAATTTCAACTTGGGAGATCTGGAAGATCTTGCTAGTAAAATACACAGGAAAAAGAATGTTTCCTTTGGTTCAATACTCCTTCCTAAAATACATCTCTTAAAAAACAAACCAGCACTGTTCTTGTCTAGGCCCTGCTCCCTTGACCTGCCTGATCTTGTCTAAACCGGTTATAATGAAGTCATTTTTTTTGTGATATTTGTTGAGTTTGCATCTACTTGTGGATTCTTACTTCCTGTTGTTGATTTGGATTTCTGCTGGATTATATTTCTCAGTGAAAATTCTTTACATACATTTATTTTTTTAATTTTTTTCCTTATATTCTAAAGACATTAATTTTTCCCATTACCTACATGTATCAATATTTTTCAGTTTGCTATTGGATGTTTGTAATTGTGTTGACATGTGGTGTGTGTTCAGATCCCTTCACAGTTCTTTCCGGTTTCATCCTTTGTTTGAAAAGGGTCCCCTTACTTTGAGGTTAGAACAACTCATGTCTCTTTATAATTTCTTTTGACATTTTCTTTTCTTTTCTCACATCTGATCATTAGCTGGTTGTACTTGTTTTGGTTAATGGTTGTAGAAGGCCACATTGTGGCCAAGCTGATGAATGACCTTGGCGTCATTTTCTAGAAGTTTACTGTCTCATTTGAATTAGCTTTCTGTTGTTGCATCAGTCTATTTGTTACTTTGTTCACTCTGTTCTAATTATTGTAGCTTGATTACACGATTTATCACCAAGTAGTATCGTTTCTCCTTTATTTAACATAACTTGGCCATCCTTACCCACTCATTCTTTTTAACTTTACATTTTAATATGTTTACTTGTGTGCATGCATGGTTGGGTGCATGTGTGCTACAGAATACATGTTGGGGTCAGAAGGCAACTTGCAGGAGTTGGTTCTCTCATGTGGATCCTGTGGATCAAACTTAGGTGGTTCAGCTTGGTCTACATAATGAGTGCCAGGGTAGTCAGGGCTACATAGTAAGACCCTGTCTCAAAACAAAACAAAACAAAACAAAACAAAATAATAATAATAATAATAATAATAATAATAATAATAAAAAACCCCAATCAACCTTTTCTCCCCTCTAACCCCCACCAATGAAAAACAAAACAAAACCAATTAACTGACCAAACAACAAATAAGGTAGAGAGGGATTTAGGAAGATAACCCAATGTAGACCTCTGGTCTCCACATACAAGCACATATATGTATACACCACCACCCCAACATTAAAACAAATGAACAATAACAAAAATCCCATAGAGCAGTGGTTCTCAACCTGTGGGTCTTGATCCCTTTAGGGGGGTTGAATGATCCTTTCACAAGGGTTGCCTAAGACCATCCATCGAAAAACATGGATATTTAGATTACAATTCATTACAGCAGAAAAATTACAGTCATGAAGTAGCAATGAAAATGATTTTATGGTTGAGGGTCACCACAACATGAGGGACTGTATTAAAGGGTTACAGCATTAGGAAGGTTGAGAACCACTGCCATAGAGGATGGAGAAAACACCAGCTCTGTCCCAGGCACCAGAGGGAACCTGGCAGACCAGATTCCAGGTGGGTGTGTTCCTGTACTCTGCTCTGCTCAGGCAGTATAGTTTCTGGGATGTCTGGAAGCTCTGACTCCGATGATACCAGCTTCTATCTCACCTTAGCGTTTTCATGCATCTCTTCAGCACACTCGTGGTGGGCTGGCCTGGGAAATCCAGTTTCTTAGCTCCCAGTCTGGAAGGCCTGGGAGCAAGTGTGGGCCTGAGTCTGAGCTTGGTCACTTTCATATACCGGGTGTTCTCTATGGGATTCTTTCTCCTCTTGCCTTATGGGTCCTTCAATAGAGTCAGACCTGTTTTGGGCACTATCACTTCTAATTGTTTTGTTCTGAATTTAAGCAAGTGGCTTAACATGTTAAAACGGACACAGCACTTTTATTTGGAGAAAACTACAGAAGGAGCTTTGTCTGACATGGTCACTATGGGACTCTAGAGCTAAAACGGTGCCTGGATGGGGTACACGCTCAATAAAGTTTTGTTGAATAAATTAATGAAATGATTATTTTAATGAATAATTTCATTAAAGCATATTTGGCGTACAACAAAGTGCACATATTTGCTGTGTAGTAACTTTTGACCTGTGTGTAGAATTGTGAGATCATTGCTATAGTTAAAGAATAAGCCTGTAGGCGGAGTTTTTCTGTCAGGACCACAATCTACTCTGTTCCACCAGCCGCTTCCCAAATAACCACTCAGAGACTTAATATTACTTACAAATGCCCAGTCAATAGCTCAGGCTTATTACTAACTAGCTCTTATAACTCAAAATTTTTAACCCATTTCTATTAATCTACATTCTGCCATGTGGCATTACATCTCTTTTGTCTTGTACCTCCTTTTTCCTCTCCATGGTGACTCCTCTGACTCCGCTCTTCTTCTCAGTGTCCTTAGTCTGGTTCTTCTGCCTAACCTTATCCTGTCCAGCTATTGGCCAGTCAGCTTCTTTATTAAACCAATCACAGTGACATATATTCACACAGTGTAAAGGAATATTCCACACCCATCACCCCCACAGCTTCCTTGACCCTTCCTGGCCCTGCTCCTGTCTGTTCTATCTCTATTCATTAGTTCCTATTTCCTCAACTTTTAAATAAATGGAGTCATAGATTTTGTGCTCTTTTTTTGGTCTAGCTTCTTTTACTTGGTATTATTATTTGCTTAGCCATTTGTGTTATTACTGTATATCAACCTTTCACTCCTGTTTATTAGTGAAGAGTAATCCATTGTGTGGATACATCATCCCACATTTATCCCTTCATGTGACAGCAGCTGTGCACATACACTTTATGGACACATGCATTTGTTTTTCTTGAGTTCACACTTGAGACTAGAATGGCTGGATCATGACCTAGAAGTGTGGTTAGCCTTTAAAGAAACTGCCTGTTTTCTGAAGTCAGTTTTACATCCACACCTGTACACGAGAGTGTAATTCCACCACACCCTAAGAGTTGCTGCTGTCAGTCTTTGTAGATTTGACCCCTCCTCCAGGCGGATATTGACATCTCATTGGAGAGCTTTGCTTTGTTTTGCTGCTTATTTTTCAGGGCTGGGATCAAACCCAGAGCCATTTGCATGCTAGGCAAGCACTCTCTACTGGGGAATTGTATGCTCAGCCCCACTGTGGATGTAGCTTGGATTTCCTAAAGGGCTCATGATGTTGAGTTGTTTCCTTGCTTCTGCGTCAGTCAGATAGCCCCCTTCATGAAGTATGTGCTCACGTCTGCTGCCTCTGTCATGATCAGGTCTTCTGTGTTCTCGTCACTGAGTTTGAAGAGTACTTTATGTAATCTCCATATTAGTCCTTCAGTGGACTCATTTTTCTAGTCTGTAGCCCATGTTTTCATTCCCCTTTAAAGAGCAATTGGTTTTTATATTTGATCGAGTCTGATTCATCACTGTGCTCCTCTGTAGATGGTACTTTGGATGTCATATCTAAGAAATCCTCACCTAACCCAAGTTGACAAAAGAGTTTCTCCTTTTTCTTCTAGAAATTTTGTGGTTTCAGATCTTACACATGTATCTACAATCTGTTTTCAGCTAATTTTGGTATGTGATGTGAAATATTGTATAGAAATTTATCTCTCTTTTTCCTAGTCCATCCACTTCTCAGCAAGGTTTGATGAGAAGACTATATTTTCTCACTTGAATTATCTTGGTTGGAAGTCAGTCACCCACCTGTGTGTGAGTTAAATTATGGACTCTGCTCTGACCCATTGATCTGCCTGGATGTCTCTAGGCTGATGCTGTACGTTCAATAATTGTAGCTTTGTGCACTTTGAAGTCTGATAGTGTGGTTCTCCAACAGGCTTCTTTACAATGAGAGGCATTTTATGTCAGGGGGAATTTCTGTATCACTGATTATCTTTAAGACTCTCAAAGTGTGTCAGAGAGATCCCTAGTAACACATCTGGCTCTCAGACTTCCCTTATTTGTGAACCAAATCAATACAAGCATATTCGGCCGGGCGGTGGTGGCGCACGCCTTTAATCCCAGCACTTGGGAGGCAGAGCCAGGCGAATCTCTGTGAGTTCGAGGCCAACCTGGGCTACCAAGTGAGTTCCAGGAAAGGCGCAAAGCTACACAGAGAAACCCTGTCTTCAAAAACCAAAAAAAAAAAAAAAGACGCATATTCTCCAAAATTTGTATGTAAGTCATTAATCTATTAAATATCACTTAATATTTTCCTATAATTGAGTTTTTTTTTACATTAGGACTTTGGCTATTTGTCAGTTACCAGGAGACAGTTATTTATTATATTGTTTTTCTTTTCTTTTTTTAGTTACATTCTTTTTCATTCTCTCTCTCAGTCTTAGACTTGCGTTACCCACATGAGTCTATATCAATGTAACTGTCTCATTCTTAGGTAACTATCTGCACAATTCTCAATTTAGTGCTCAATTTCTTTAGGTCTTGGGAAATATTTGTTCAAGCTTTGCTTAGACAGTTATCTAGATGTGTTTTTTCATTTTTTTCCCCGAGACCCCTTGTCATATTCTCTTACACAAACATGCTGAAGACCAAAATTATAAAGATGTTTCCTGATTTATTCTACATCATGTTTTCTCTAACTTCCCACAGTCTAAGGGAATGACATGTGAGGATGTAGAATCAATGACCATTTACGGGCTGGGAATTTATAAGTAACATGCACAGTTACACATAGACACACATATTTGTATGTGTATGGAAAGAGGGGGCAGGGAGAAGCAGGTATTTGGTTCACAGTGTTGGATCCCAACAAGTCCCAAGGTTTTCAGGGAAAGCCAGTTGGAGACCCAGGAGAGCTGATAGTTTGGCTCCAGCCTGAAGCCTGGTAAGGCTAGAGACCCAAGAGGAACTTCTGCTTCAGCTAAAGTCTACAGGCAAGATAAAAAATCTAACATCTCGAACTAAAGGAAGTTGGGCAAGAGGAATTCTTTCTTCTCTGAGGGAACAGTTGGCTTTTTTGTTTTATTCAATCCATCAATCGATTAGACGAGTCATCTGCATTAAAGATGACAATCTGCTTAATCAACTGTACAGAAATACCTACAACAATGTTTGAGCAAACACTGGGCAACCTGAAGCCCAGTCAAGCGAAATATTATAGCCCTCTTTCAAATGTAGACAAAGGGAATAGTTTTTGATGCCAGAGGCTAGCAGAATAGTAGTTCAATAATTTTGCTTTTGATTTGTAATGGATACCTTTAACATTTATCTTTGAATTTATACTTGGGGAATTGATCAAGAACATGCTTATATCTTTTGTGAACTGCTATAGGATTTAGGACTGAGAATCCTGAGCTTGTTTCTGTGTCCCCTAATGTAATTGATAACAGTAATAACAAAATAAATTGTTAATAATTATTTAGGCTTTACCATGTGCCAGCATTGCTCTAATGCTTATTATGTTATAATAATAAGGGCTTATGTATGTTATACATGCTACCTCATTTATTCCCTGGAATTACTACATTAGCTAGGCTACTACAATTCTCATCTTAGAGATTAGGAAATCGAGGCATGGTGATGTTAAGCATTTCTTGCTGAAGGTCATGTTGCTTTCTGGGGATAGAACTGTTGTTCAACAAGTAATTGTAACATGACTTTTAATTAGGAAGGGGTGCAGAGATAATCCAGCCGTGTTCTCTGCTTTTGAAAACAGAACGAAGGAGAGTTGGGAGGGGCAAAGCCTCTAGGAGGCGGGGCTAGGATTTGCTCTCAGGTACCTGCCACCTGTCATGGTTTCTTCCCTATGCTGCTGTCCTGACTTCCTCACCTTCTCCTGGGATCCTCAGTCCTCCTTCATTTATCATTTTCCTTTATTGAACCTGGGATGGAAAACTCCCTAAGCGTCCTACATATCATGAAAGAATGCTAATGTGGCAGGCATTGTGAGTGACAGTGCAGATTGGTTCCACTGTGGCTCGCTCAGATAATTCTCTTGCAGCATGCACTTGAGGAGTCAGCATGGACCATCTTCCGTGTTGGCACTGAAGGCATTTGGACACTTTAGAAACTCAGACTCCCTTCCGATGTAGCTGGGATTGGCTTTCACCCAGCGCTATCCACCGTGATCCTGTGTGTAGCATCCTGTGTAACACTTTCCTGAAAGCATTGTAACAGCATTGTAATGTGGGTGGGCAGAGGGCTGGGCAACGCAGAGAAGGCCATGCAGTTACAGCTCATGAGTCTGCGTGACTGTGCTCTAGGCAAAATCTTTTCAGAATCTATACTGACTTCACAAGAAAATCCAACAAGATGAAAGCTATGCCAAGAGTACCTGGGATTATTTTTTCATGGCAAATTTTCAAACATTACTAGTTGTGAATGTGGTTTTTGCCCTTGAGCAAAGTAGCCATTAATGCTCTCTGAGACTTATTTCAGGATTTCTTCTGGGAACATGCCCAGCCCCTGAAAGTGAGCTGTGGCATGTGATTTGGATTGGCTAATAAAACGTGAAGAGGAATTTCATAGTGAAAGAGGAGACTTCAGCATGTGTCCCTCCTGCTCTTTTGAAGCCCAGAGGTGGGGCATCCTGTGTGAGGTAGGACAGAGCGCCTCAGCCATCCGAAGTGAACAAGGAATGTGAGCGAGAATGCAGCATATTGGTCCCTCCGCTCCTGCCTACCAACCCATTACCGAGGTTTTTCACATTGCAGTAGCTACCAGTCACCTGCCATTGATCCATCCCTTACACTTCTTAATGTTGTTGTAACTACTGGCTTATAAGACATTGCAAAAGTAACAGCAATCTTGTGTATCCCTTTTCAATATTTTCCCCAGGGGTAGAGATTATAAAAATATGTTTCCTGAAGTCACTGACATTTTGTGTTACCTTTACATTAACTATTTGTTTTGCTAATAAGGGGAAGTTTTCTTTTTAAATTCACCTTAATTATAGAGACATAAAACCCATCACATTTGAATTGTCACCTCCCTTTTGGCAAATAGAATACTGTGTCCTATATTGTACTTGTTCGTGAGTGTGTGTGTTTATTTTCCCTCTACCAGGCCCCACGCTCACCGGGAGAGGTTAATAATGATCTCTCCCCCAACACACTGTTGTAGAAGACACTCTGGAATGTTTGCTGAAGGAATGAATGTTAGATAGCTGTGTTAGCCGCTAGCCTCTTAGGTGGGAAAACGGTGAAATGAAGCATTCACTTAGGGGTCGCGTATCTCACCGTCCATCCTTATCCAGCTGCTTCAGTGTGGAGCTCTGAAACCACTGGGGACACAGTGAAAGCTCAGGAAGCTGAACCATAGAATAAATGGCAGAAACGAAGCAATCGGGTATCAGACACTTGCCATAGGATTTTCCTCCGTCAGGCATAAAATCCCACATCACACCTTGCACCATAGGACACCGAGCTTCCCTTTTTGCTACTTAAAACTATAGATGTTCAGTGTCTTAAGAAAAGTGACCGGAGGGTAAGTGTTTCTAGCATCAATACATTCATTCTGAAACCCTAACACACCCCAGTCCCTATTAGAGACTTATAAACAGATACCTTTATGTTCTAGGGGAGAAAAAGCACACTGTAAGCTGTGCTCAGCAGGACATTTCCCCCTGTGACCTAGCAGTGAGATGCTGGCTAGATGTTTTACAATGGAGACCTTTGTGTAGCTGCATCAATAGTGAGCTATTGCCCGAGAAAGAACTGGAAAGTCACTGGATGCCGGCATCTGGTTTTAAGGCTACTTGCTATTCCAATGGGGCTGATAAGTGACATTTTTAAACTACTCCTTATAGCCCACAGAACACCAGCTCCTGCTCATAGGTTTTTCCAGGCCTCTGCCATTGTCCTTTCTCTATACTCTTCCTAGTGTCTGCCACAATCCTTTTAAGGTGGGCTTTGCCAGCCTAGAAGTAAGCATAGCACTCTGGGGAGAGGCAGAGGAGTCTAACACATTTCCCGGCTTCTGCGCAGGTATTATGGCCAGCCTCCGTCTCTCTCCTCCATCCATTCTAATGACATATACTTAACCCAGCACTTGAACAATGAAAGGATGATTAGATTGTGGGGCAAACACGGTCATATTTATTTAATTCTCTAACTCTCCTTTGAGAGTAGAGACTAAAGACAAATATTTGAAGGTCTTCGGGAAGCTATTTTAAAGATACACAATCTCTTCACAGAGAGAGGGGAAAGAGAGAGGTGATTCTGAATCTCTATTTAAGATGTGAGTTGGCACTTGTTAAGCTAGGTGAGGAAAAGTAAGTGAGCCTCCCTGAACTCATTTCCTAGGAGGTAAATAGAGTGGCAACTTATTTGGGGGCTCTCATGGCTCACAGTACTCAAATGTATCGGTTTCTCTTGCATAGAAGAACTTAAGTTAGATACAGCTTGAGCAGAAACAACACCGAGAGAGACTGCCGCTTCTGCCAGTGCATTTAGAGAAATATTCGAAATCAAAGGATGCGCCCCTGGGGTAGATATGTTCAGCGTGTAAACAGGACAGTTTGACCAGAGGTGGAGAGGGTACCATGAGGTCTCAGGCCGTGATGGGTCACTCAGGTTAGCTGCCGGGTGCCTTTTGTTGAAAACACAGTGGGAAGGGCCTGGAGAAGGACAAGGGGATACCTGAAGATCTCTCCTGGGGCAGGGCTTTCTGATTGATTTTCCTTTATAGGTCGACAGTCCTTGGAAGCTGCAAAGACTCCTGCAGCCTATTGTTTTTCTAATGAGGTTTCCATGACTGGTTGCTAGGATTGGGTGCACGCTGAGAGTGGGCCGGTGAGTGACTGGGTGGGCAAAATAAAATGGTCTACCCAGGTTGCTATGGCAGCCAA
>CABHPH010155198.1:26453-48205 GCA_902168325.1 Peromyscus nudipes | reverse complement strand
AAATTATAAATAGATAATCAATAAAAGAACCAAAGATGAAGGAAAAGCAGTCATCAGTTCAGGAGAGGCAAGGACATGGAACCGTGGGATGTTCCACTGCTTGAGGTCACTTCCATTACAATCAAGCCAGATCTGAACCTTTAACACAATAGCAAGAAGTTCTTTGGGGGCCTCATTATACAACTCCCTTTTCTACTTATGTACTCAGTTTAGGAGCTGTGTAAGACTTCTCAGTGGGAATTCTGGAGTGAGTGCTGTTGCTCGAAACTCTCCCACTTGAATTCATCTATCCCTCTTTTCTCATATCTCCATGGGGAATAATAAGGAAAGGAGAACAAGAGCCCAGGATTAATTAGAAGTCAGACTATTATTCAGGCACAGCAGGGAAATCAATGGAGGGTGTTATGCTGATGGATGGTAGGGACCCAGTGAGGAGGTTAAATAGGATAAGCCACTTGAGAGGCTTGGCACACAGTGACTTCAGTAAATGCTAGCTGTCGTCATTACCATCATGAATAATATTAGTAGTATCTGTTGCAGTAAGGAAAATGTCGTTCTCTCTAGTAACAGCCAAAATGCTATATACACCAGAGCTCTTAGGTGAATGTAGTATTGCATCCTCTTTGTCATCAAACTTTTTCCTTTGGTGTTTCATTTTCTAGCAGCATTTAACAGTACTTTCTTATCTGCCTTCTCTTACAAAGGCACCTCTGATTTCACATCTTCTAGCTAATTGTCTTTTCCCTCTTTAGTTGATTACAAAAAAATCTTCTAATAATTTTCCACATGGTTGGTTTTCCAATTTCCATTCCTATTTCAATCCACACAGTGATGACTTCAGTCTCTACAGCTTCCACCCAAAGTTCCTGCCTCCAGCCAAGCATTAGTTCCTCCAACTTTGCCCATACTGCTGAATACTTTTGTGTGTTCTCTCTTGTATGTCAAAAACTTTAGGCACATTTAATTTTACTTAGAGCCCTCTTCTTGAAACACGCTGTGCTTACCCCAACCCCAGACGCCACCCTACTTTTCCACAGCATGTTCCCCTTGCTTTGAGAAGATTAGACTCCACTGTGTACAGTCCCAGGCCCCCTCTGCTCTCATTTCCACTCTTTCCACCATTGGTCACAGTCAGAAATTGAACTCTGTCATTTATTTCTTCCCACCAGAAAATGGCCAACACCCACCTCCCCTGTTCAAGAAGCCAGAGCCGTCACAAGTTCCTGGGTAGAACAGCCCTGTCAGGTCCAGAAGGCATTAGGTTACAGCTCTCTTCCATAGCCTCTGGCTCTTACAATCTTTCCATCCTCTACTCTAGGATGACCCTCTGAGAGAGGGAGACAGACAGACAGACAGACAGACAGACAGACAGACAGACAGAGAGAGGACAAAATGATTACTTGCCTTTCTCTTGGATCAGTGCCAAGCTTGTTCTGGTAGTCTCTGGCTTTAAAACAAAACACAGACAGAACCCTTCCTTTAAACTGGCATGCTTTTTACAGAAGCCATCTCCTAAGATTTCTCTATAGAACTAACCTCTCTTTCTAAATGGGCATCTTTTCCTCTACTCCCTTTGGTCAAGGTAAATACTGTTTTTCATCTTGCCAAGGCCAAAGGTTACTTTTGGGCCTTTATTTATGTAACTTCTCAGAAGTTTTGCATGCCCAACTACTGCCTTCTTAAAATTCTTTCCTCTTTGACATCCAGTCAGAATTCTTCTTATTTATCTCCCTTCCTGGGATTTTTCTTTCTGTTTCTTCTCTTCAAATTCTTTTAGATTCCCCTCATCTTTCTGCTTCTTAGGGTTTGGTGCCAGCCTTCTGCAACTTGTCTACTGTATCTCTTAGACCATACAATTCATTCACATTGATTTAAATAGGATATGTATGGGGGGGGTTCAACTCGGTGAGTCCAAATTTATGTATCCATAACTTACCTGACACCCTCATTTGCGTATTTAACACACATCACATATCACACTTTGATTTCTTCACTTACTCCAGCCTTTCTTACCTCAGTCTGGTCCCTTCATTCCTCTACTTGGTCCACAACCTCCAGGCCACCCTCCCTTCCTCCTCCCTTCATGTCTTTCTTTCCTTTCTTTTCCCCTATCCAATGCAGTAGGAGTTATGTGGACTGACCGCTCAGAATGTCCCTCAATTGTGTCTGTTTGTCAGCACTGTGACCGACACCTCAGCCCCACTCATGTTCTCCTCTGGCCATAACAGTCTCTAGATGAGATCTCAGTTTCTCCGCTCACAGTCTAGTCTGTACACCTCCGTCAGCATCCTAAGTGGTTTTTGTTTGTTTCTTTGTTTTGTTTTGATCTCATCATTTTCCTGTTTCTAGAAATGGCCAGCAGAAAGAATAGTAATTTCTTGAGATGGGTCTTTGAGAAAGGAAAGCGTTGGTGTTACAGTGAAAAAAATATGGATCATATGTTAAGCATATTTTCAAAAGGTCGATGATAAGACTGATGTTCTGGGGAGGGGGGTGTTTCTCATAGCCTCTTTACCAAGCTCCTTGTCTGTGTCCACAGGCGCTGACAGAGCCGGCTCCAGCCTACTTGACACATAATTCACGCCACTTTCCATTTCCATCACCTTGTTCAGTGACCATGTTTCTCTCCTCAACTGTCTATGACTTTAGTCTCGTTCCTCCATCTACCTGGAACAGACTGCTTCCAGCTGGAATTCTGGTACCATCTTAAATGTCATTTTTACAACATGAATTTTTCTTAATTATTTAAGCTAAAATCCCTCCCAGTCACTTCTCCACCGCCAATCCTATTTTATTATTTTATTATTCTTCGAAAGTTATTATAACTTAACACTTCACTCATTTTAGCCTACTCTTTAATAATGAGATAGCTTTATCTTCTTTATTATAATATTCCTTAAGCCCAGGAAACACATATCAAATTCTCAATAAGCCTTGATGTATTATTAAATCAGTACAATTAGAGAATATTCTAATGTCATCTCTGTTGAAGAACCATATTAGCTATTCTTTTGACATCTGGTGAGGTTTTTCACTGATAACCATAGTCAATTAGTTATTGTGTTAAGCTACCCATTATGATATCTATATGTCATTGAGACTTTATTAACACTATTCTGAACTGCCTCAGTTTCTCTGAATGTATGAATGGACACACCCTCTTACAACTATAAACCCTTCTAAACATGGAGTGTAGTTTGCCACACTTGAAGAATGGTAGTGACATGAAAGAGAAGGCCCCAATATTTGCGACTGAGAGTGATTACGACAGGTGAAGCAAACATATTGCGCATGCCATTTTACCCTTCCATACATACCTCGAGATCTACTACCCTCTAAGATAATGCATTGAATTCATTTGACAACTTCCCATGGTCATTCTGGCCAATATTTTATATTCCTCGTGCCTAGATGAAACAAAGCAGAATAACATCCTTCAGACAGATATTTTCATGTAATTTAATGGCTGATTACTGTAATATTTACTCATATAGTTGATATTATAATACACAGTAGCTTACTGGATATACTTGAGTCAGGCCAAAGAATTACTGGGTTCAACTTCTAAGAATGGTAAAAATCTTTGAAGTGTCAGCTTTTTTTTTTTTTTTCATCAAAATGTTCTGGGAGCCATGGACAACCCAGAACGCTTTGGATCCTCTCTCAAGTAAAAGTACCAACATATCCCACTTCCTAATGCAGCATGAAAATATCCTTTCCTTTTAATATTCTATTTGGCAAGAGTTAACCATGAGACCAGCGCCCCCCCATCAAATCCCAGAAGAACAATGAACATTGGGAAGGTGGTAGATGCAGAAAGTCCTCCTCTGGGACCAACTGTCCCAGAGCATAGCTTTACCACTGAGCCAAGTCAGCATTTTCCAAAACAGAAAGCACAGTGACAGTCTCCCAGCTCCAGAACAGATGGTGAAACAGTACAGGCTGCAGCATTCCTTGACCTAGTCCTAGAAGAATCCAGAAGTAAGAGGAGGAGGGTATGGGTTTCAAGGCTAAACATACACAAGACAAAGAGGCAGGAAAATCCCGAAGTCCCAAAACTTTCTAACTGGATTGGGGGGTGGATGATTGATTACTGCAAGAGAGAGGGGAAATCTAAGTGACTCTCATCTCTCTCCCACATTGGTCCATTACTGTTGAAATAGGCACATCTGGTCAAGTAACCCTGCTGAGAAGAAAGTACACACACACACACACACACACACACACACGCACGCACGCACGCGCGCACGCACGCACGCGCGCACGCACGCACGCGCGCACGCGCGCTATCTGGCCAAACTGGGAAGCCAAAATCTCTGATTTCTTTCCCTCATGTCTCTGAACTGGTGGTCTACAAACTAAGATATTGCTTTCCTGAATTCTCTTTCTCTTTACTACCTTAAAACTGTCACCATGCCTGGTGACATGAAAGTAAATAAACAGTAGCAGTACCTGGAGATGATATCTCATTCTCTCATCAAACACCAAGATGGCCATGAATTCAGCCCCAGTCTTTGGTCCCTCCGTACACACTATAAGCAGTGCAGTGTCATCCTAAAGTCTTTCCAAAATATCGCATGCACCCTGTGAAGAGTAGTATTTGGCGACCAAATGAATACAGAAAGATGTTGAGTATAGGCTAGCATTAAGAGAAAAAGAAGCCTTAGAAAAAGCTGTCACAGCTGGGCAAATAAAAGCTACAACTGCCTTTCCCACTCCATCCTTCTACCATAACCAAGTAGAAGCAAGAAACTAAAGAAAACCCAGTTGTCAAGGAAGATGCATTTCTACTTCGTGTCACTTGCTCCAAGCAGAGCCAAAGTCAAGTCTGTGCCATAAAGGGAAATCTTGGAAGGAATTGTCATTATAGTCCTTATTCTTTATGGACTACGATGGGAAAAGGCAACCAGGGCCAGAGGGAGAGCTCAAAATGGCCCACCAGAAGCTATCAGTGGAAATTTGTTCTCTACTTAGAACTCACTATATTGCAAATTTTAAAGCAAAGGCTAATTAATGGGAAGTTTTCTTCTGACAAATATTTCCTATGACTCCTCCCACCATGCAACCTGAGACTGTCACTGAGCAGAGGGTACTGAGTCCTTTCACAGGAAGTCAAGATTTAAGGATGCAGCCCAGAAATAGAACACCCACCAAGTGTCTAGAAGGCTCCAGTACCCAAAGAAAAACAAAAGCAAAGAAGCATAAGATGTATTTGTGGTGATATTGTGTTTCCCAAAATATTGTGCACCCTAATAAACTTATCTGGGGTCAGAGAACAGAACAGCCACTAGATATAGAGGCCAGAAAATAGTGGCACACACACACCTTTAATCCTAGCATTCCAAAGGCAGAGATCCATCCAGATCTCTGTGAGTTCAGAGCCACACTGGAAACAGCCAGACATGGTGACTCATGCCTTTAATCCCAGGAAGTGATGGCAGAAAGCAGAAAGGTATTTAAGGTGTGAAAACCAGGAACTAGAGCTGGTTAAGCCTTCAGGCTTTTGAGCAGCAGTTCAGCTGAGATCCATTTGGATGAGGACACAGAGGCTTCCAGTCTGAGGAAACAGGATCAGCTAAGGAACTGGCGAGGTGAGGAAGCTGTGGCTTGTTCTGCTTCTCTGATCTTCCAGCATTCACCCCAATACCCAGCTCCAGGTTTGTTTTTATTAATAAGACCTTTTAAGATTCGTGCTCCATGTATTCTGAGCTGATCATGGTGTACATGGCTGTAATCCCAGCACTCAAGAGGCTAAGGCAGGATTTTGTCACATATAGTGAACTCCAGGCCATCCAAGACTACCTAGTGAGTTCTTATCTCAAACAACAACAAGGGCCAGGGTGACAGTAGTTTAGAGGTTGTAGTGATAGAGTACTTGCTCAGCATGGGTAAAGTCCTGGGTTCAGTCTGTGGTTATGTGTACATACTATATTCAATCCTGGGTTTTATATATATGACTTTCTATATGTGTACAATCTCAGCAGATACAGAAAAAGAGAAGGGAAACCTTTTAATCAGATAGTACAACATCTGCTTCCTGTCACACCTGGGTCACAGATGTCTCAAAATGACTATGAAGAAGAAGAAGAGAACAACCCATAATGCTCCAAAGTCCCAGAATGTCTGCCACTTGGTGGCCTGGGAATGACACTACGATTGGGCTCCAGAGATTGACATGAGAATCAGTGGTTTAAAGGTTATTTGTGGTATGGGGTAAATCAAAACCCACAAGAAAAAAAACTTACAAAAATGTTCATTTTTATCATCTGTATCTGTGGGCTCGAAGATGAAATCAGTTATGAGCAAAATGGGACCAGTCTTATTTCTAAAGAATTACCGTAATAGTTTGTAAAAAGCCATAAGTTACTGCATTCAAGTCTCAAAAAAAATGTATCATGACTAAACTTCCACATAACTGAGCACAATATATATTTTAATTCTAACATGCTCTTTATTGTAGAGACAAGCCCATGATTTAATTGTAATTGTTTGGTCTAACACTATCTAAATTTCACTTTCTAGCTCCTTGATCTTGTTTCTGAGGTTCAAGTTTTTGTTATCCTTCAGAATGGATGATTAATGTAGTTACTATTACTGAGAATAATTAAAATCCGTAAAACTTTACATATTAAATATACCATGAAGTAAGACAAATACACCCAAGTATAATTTGGGTCAGAGACTTTAAACAAAGTAGGGAAGCAAGGAAGAGATGTTCCTGGCATAGACAGATCATCTGCCCCCAACACAGTTTCTCCTCCCATGAATAATTAAGGATAACGACATAACATCAAGTACCCATCATTTCACCCCTTTGCCTTCCTAAAGGAAAAATTGCATGTCACAGCCAAAACACCTCAAAAGAGAGGCAGGATATGAAAATCTGTTTCACTCCTTATTTTTACTAAGTCAGTTGCCATTTTATTTATTACTTTGGTTCACAATTTTATATTAGCAAAAGAAAAGGACATTGAAGAAAATAAGTAAGCTCAAAGCATCTTCTCACACTTGATGTTTTTCAATGTCTAAGTATAAATAAAAATGTCTGTCAAAGCCCCCTTCCACATTTTTCTAAGATCATAATTACACACATATTTAGTAACCCCATTAGGCAGAATGTGCTTTAGAAAACATTGAAGACTTAGCTCATTATGATTAGCATAATAATTAGGTCATTCATCAAGAAATACTATGAATAATTCATTCTAATTAAGTAACTGATAGAATAGTGAATCAATCATCAGTGCCAGAACTCAGCAAGTTATAGACTGCAATCAGTTCTGGAATACTTCACTTCCAGTTATAACTGGATAAATTAAAATGTGACTAAATGCTTGCCCCAGGACTAGATACTCAGTAGATTCACCTGTATGGACAGTTGACTCTGCTGCTGTGTTTCTTGAAGAACAGGAGAAGAGAGTTGACAAATTAGAGACATGAGAAGAAAATGTGTCTACTGCCTTGACAGCCACTCTCCAGACATTCTATTCCTTTCCCCTAGCATAGCTGGATGAGGAACCTTAGCAATAGGTGCTGGATATTATGTATTATATAGGAGAAAATATTATTGGGAAAAAACAGATAGCAGAAACCAAATTCCCAATTCTGTTAATGCCAGAGAAAATGATTCTGAGAATGAAATATCTTGTTCCACATCTGTCTGCCCATGTGTTCACATAGGGAAGCAAAGAGCCTCCTTACAAGGCCTGTTGGGATGCTGAGCTTCAGAACAATCTATTATTAAGTATCCTACTGCTCTTTCTGGCTTAGCCTGAAGGAAAATAGTTCAAGAGCTATGGTTTATTTCCCTAGGGAATGATAAAAGATCATTTTAAGATTTTAATAAAGGATTGATGCTAAGAGCCAGGAGACTAGCACACAAATTCCTACCTAGCTGAGAAAATGATTTATTTAAAGTTGAATCAAACTGTGTCTCTTATTATTCTTGGTCAAGTAGGCTCTAGACTTTGGAAAGACCAAATGGAACCTTGTTTCAATGGGAGAGTAACTAACACCAAAGCATTAAGAGCTATGAATAACTTAATTGAACCAGGCCATGTTTCTTGCACAGACAGGAGAACATATGGGATCAATAAGCATTTTGCTCCAATGCAGACTGCCTGACCCACTCCCCAGTTAACATGCTAGCCAAAGGCCTCACCTCATATTGCTACTACTCCAATATTCAGTGCTGTTTAGAGCAGTGATGCTCTCTGACTCTTACACTTATCTAAGTAGCATTGAAGTAAAAAGTCTGCACCATCCTGCTCCATTCCATTTATATATGTATAAATATATACATATGTATAAGATTTTATTATATGTAAGTTATATATGTTCAATTTAGAGCAATTTAAAAATATGATTAAGCAAGGGAAGTTCTACTTAACCCACAATCCAGCAAATTTGATGCATCTTTTCTCTTAGTTTCTCATTATTCATAATGCTGGCTATTAACCGTACTGAATTTTGCCCATTTGCCTAGTGGTAGAAGAGCCTCATCTTCCCAGGTAAGCTCAGAGATGGAACCTGAAGAAGAAGAAATATTTAATACTGAGGGCAGAGCATAGATAGACTACCTGGAGTTGCTAGTCTTTGTGGACTTAATGGAGATGTTTTGATACTCCATGTTACTTTTCTTAGTAATAAAAATCAAGAGCCATGGTAACTTGTGTTCTTTACACTTTGAGCCTTCTTGTAGCAATGGAAACAGATTTATCACTTATTCACTAATACATACCCACCTAAAAGGCAGCAACCATAGTCAAGAAGAAAAGGAGGAAGAAGAAGAGGGAGAAGAAGAGGAAGAAGAAGAGGAAGAGGATGATGACGAGGAGGACTACAAGGATAAGGATAAGGAAGAGAACTCAGGACAAGAAAGATGAAAATAAGGAGGAGGAGGAGGAGGAGGAAGAGGAGGAGGAGGAGAAACTTTGAGCCAAAGTCCTCAGAAACTAAAGCTTAACTCTCTCTACACTACCATGAACAAAATTATTCCAGGCTATCTAGTTCCCCAAAAGGAATCCAGCAAACTACAGTAGTGGCTTCAAAAACAAGTACCAAAATTGAGAAATTTGTCCATTTACATCTTTGGGATAAAGACCCACATGTGCGATTATAACCATTCTCTCCCTAATGGGTACATCACTAATGTACCTTCAAATAAAAATCATGGGGCTGGGCCTAGAAACATATACATGCAGGCAAAACTAAACAGACTCAGCAGGTTGTATTTATATGTCAATTTATTTACATGTATTTGTTTACATGTAACATGTATTATTACATTATATATATATATAAAAAACAATGGTTAAAGAACAGAAGGCTGTGAATTTTGGGGGATGTTGAAGATGGGAAAGATTGTAGGAGAGAAATTATATAATTATATTTTAATTAAATTTAAAAATTATGAGGCTGGAGAGATGGCCCAGCAGTTAAGAGCACTTACTGCTCTTGAAGAGGATCTGGGTTTGATTCCCAGCATTAACACTGTGTCTCACAACTGCCTAAAGTGCCAGTTCCAAGGTATTCTACACACTTTTCTGACTTCTGCAGGCTCCTACACATGTGGTGGATATACATATCTTCAGGTACAAACCCATATACATAAATTTAAAAAAAAATCTTAATACTTAGAAGTAGTTAGCCAATTGTATTCCATTGTATTCCACATTTTGAGGAGTGTGTGTGTGTGTGTGTGTGTGTGTGTGTGTGTGTGTGCTTTTTTCTTTTGTTTTTAAGAGAGAGAAAGAACATGAAGTTGGTGGGTAGAGGGAGGAAGGATCTGGAAAGATCTGGTGTAGAAGAAAGATATTTTAAAATACAAAACTTTATTAAGTTTTAAAGATTCATAAAATTAAAAGATGAATCTTTAAAAAATCATTAAAAAATTATGACTATAATTTACTTTAATATAATAGGGAGGAGGCAAGCAAATGAAACAAGACTGGCCATGAGCTTGATTATTCTGAAGCCAAGTACATGAAAGTTTATTATACTTTTCTCTCCATTTTATTTGTTTCTATTTAAATGTTTTTATCTAATCTTGTGATAAAAAAAATCGAAAAACTTTTAAAACCAGAAGGCACCATGCAAGATTTCAAAGAAGAAAGATTAACAGCAGTCTTGCCCAGCTATGATGTGTACAAACCATAGCAATAACCAATATGTTACGATACCTCTAAGGGTGCAGTAGTAGCATACATTATTTGGCAGTTATCAATAGCTCCCTAAGGGGCTTAGAACCCACTCAACAAGGGAATCCGTGCCTGGTACAGGAAACCTAGGGAACCACCCATGGCTAGTGAAGTCACTGTTACTTAAGGAGAATCTACAACTTCTAATTTACTAAACTAGTATAATCTCTAACAACAATTTATAAGTCTGTAAACGAACAGATAAGTGTAATCTTTACCCCTCATCAACAAAACTTCTCTTTGCAACAGACAGAGACCACTGCAGAAGACCACAACCAATCAAAACACAGAGATTTGAATCCCAGTTCCAATGGATACCTCTCCAAACTCCCACACCTTAAGCTCGGGGAACATTCCAGAAGAGGAGGCAGGAAAAAGACTGTAAGAGTCAGAAGATCAGGGAATTTGCTGTGAGATTGTGTCTCTTAGTAGTATCAGAAACTACACCCATAAAGTCTCACCCACATGACTGTCCAAGCGTGAGCTAAACAAGTATGACACCAATGAACATACCAAATTGAATGGATAAGAAACCACAAGGCCTCAACCCAACACAAAGCTCTATAGGCACCCAAGGAAAGCTGAAGGCAGAAGAGATAGTTTCCCCAGGGAAGAGCATGCCAATTGGTTGCCCAGTACCAATGGTTAACCCTGGAAATATACATACAAGTAACATTGTATGAACTGAGCAAGTTATATTTAGGTATATATATACGTGCAATAACAATTCATGAAAAACAGCATGAATTTGAGGGAGAGCAGAGAGGGGAATATGAGAAGGTTTGTAGGGAGAAAATGGAAAGGGATAAATCTTATAATTATATCATAATCCCTAAAATAAAATAGCAAAATATACAATAATTTTAAAAATCATCTGTAGCACAAATCTTAAAAGGTCTTATTAATAAAAACAAACCCAGAGCCAGGTATTGGGGTGAACGCTGAAAGATCAGAGAGACAGAATACACCAAAGCCAACCTCGCCACACCAACATCTCAGCCGACCCTGTTTCCTCAAACTGAAGCCTCTGTGTCCTCATCCAAATGGATCTCAGCTGAACTGCTGCTAAAAGCCTAAAAGCTTAACAAGACTCTAGTTCCTGATCCTCACGCCTTACGTACCTTTCTGCTTCCTGCTATCACTTCCTGGGATTAAAGGCATGTGTCACCATGCCTGGCTGTTTCCAGTGTGGCTTTGAACTCACAGAGATCCGGATGGATCTCTGCCTCCAGAATGCTAGGATTAAAGGTGCATGTGCCACCATTTTCTGGCCTCTATGTCTATCTAGTGGCTGTTCTGTTCTCAGACCCCAGATAAGTTTATTAAAGTGCACAAAATATTGGGAAACACAATATCACTACAATCATCTATTCCTATAATTTGCTTTAAAGTAATACAATAGAGGAGACAAACAAATGAAACTGGATTGGCCATGAGTCTGATTATTTTTAGTTAAGTACATGAAAGTTCTCTATAATATTCTCACCACTTCATTTGTTTCTTTCATTCTATTATTAAAAAAAAAACTCTTAAACTGAAATCTCTATAGTCTGATAATACCATTTGGTCCTACAAAGGGGGAAACCACTAAAAGTCATGCCCAGGTTGTTTCATACCTTCTTAGGAGACTTTGCTGAGAGCTTCCCTAACATCCTCTGCTCTTACCACTTAAAATCATTTCCTCCCTCAGCTCACATCTACCTGATCCACATCTCCATGAATTTCCCAAGGTTTGCTTGGTTGATGCATACTCCTTGGAAAGCCTTATCCTAGCGTCTTCCTCCTTCCCAAGGAAGGCCAATGTCTCTATTAAACACTACTATATAATTCCACACTTATCCTTGTCATACTGAATTATAGATATCTGCTTACCTGTCTGTCTCCTGTCTTTCACTAAAATCTATAATAAAATTCAAAATATTTCAGTTAGAATATATATTTTATTTGTGTTGAGAAAACACCGTAGACCACACCCTTTCAGTTTTCTTCAGACCATGCTATTTATCCATCACTGCTTTGGATTTGATATTTGCTCTATAACTTTTCTAATTTTGATGGTTGTTTGTCGGGTAGAGAGGCTTGGAATAAAAAAATGTTTATATCAAATCCAGAAAAGTCTTCATCCTATGTGTTTCTTCTAAACTATGCTCAAAATTGAAAGTGTCACTTTTCATCCACTTGTGTTTGGTAGTAGGCAACAAGGCAAAAGCATTCTCCCTGGAAACATCCTAAGTTCAATTGATAGATTCATTGGATCCATTTTCTATTTTCCATATTGCAATATGAAACAGTGTTGCTTAAATTTCTCATACAATGTAGTAGAAATCTTTTCTTCCAGCTTCCAGTCATGCTTTCCTTAATCTTTCTTAATACCTCATCAATATCCTACTTTAGACTCTTAACTTCTGCTAACCTGGTCTTCAAGAACTTTTAAATTTATATTAAACAGGGGCTAGAGACATGACCTGGTGAGCAGGAACTCTTTTTGCTGCATTAGAACCTAAGTTCAAATTCCAGAACATCAAAAGTTAAGTATGGCTTTGTATGCCAGTAACCCACCACACTGTGGGATCAGAGACAGGAGGGTCACCGGGGCGGGCTTCCAGCATGCTTGCTTCAGGTTTGGTAAGTTATGCTTCAAAGGAATAAGGCAGAGAGCTATACAGCAGAATATCTGCTGTTCTCTGGCCTCTGAGAGCATGTGCATCCAGGTGCATGCAACTTTACCCACATGTGTACACATACAAACAGCACACAAACATATTCATTCATTATCAGGTAATGAATCAAGTAATTCATTAATTGATTAATTAGCTAAGCTTCTACACACCATCTGGTCCACGTGTCGTACAACTCTTCTTACAGCAGCAGTTCAAGTCTCCAGACCAAATTATATGTTTCTTCTTCTCTGTTACTTCATAACAACATGTTATAAAACTAGTGGCTTAAAGCAGCAATAATGGGATGCTAATATTGGTGTTGGCTGAGGTATTGTGGGCAAGCAATGCAATATATACACACCCAGAATACACATCAATCCCATCAGGCTATGACATTTCCCTTCCTAGAGTGGAAGGACTCAATGTAATCAGCCAGGTATCATGTGTCTGGTTGGCCACTATGCTGGCCAATTTTATGTCAACTTGACACACAAACTAGAGTTGTCTAAAAGGATGGAACCTCAACCGAGAAAATGCCTCCATAAGATCTGGCTGTAAAGTATTTTCTTAATTAGTGATTGATGAAAGAGGGCCCAGTCCATTGTGGGTGGGGCCACCCCTGGGCTGGTGGTCCTAAGTTCTATAGGAGCAGCTCTGAGCAAACCAGGAGAAACAAGCCAGTAAGCAGCACCTCTCCATGGCCTCTGTATCAGCTCCTGCCTCCAGGTTAGCCCTATGTGAGTTCCTGCTGGACTTCCTTCAATGATGAACAGCAATATGGAAGTGTAAGCCAAATAAACCCTTTTCTCCCTAACTTGCTTTTCAGTCTTGGTGTTTTGTTGCAGCAGTAGAAACCCTAAGACCTAGAATGAAGCCATACTTAGAGGCTCATCGCTGGTGACAGTTTGAACATTCAGCAAGAAATACAGTCTGTGCAGCTAGACTCATGCTTAAGGTCTATTTTTGCCACTATAGCTGTTTGTTTAGTGTTTCCATCATTCTGACCCAAGAAGAATTAAGGACAGAGGGCAGCTAGTATCTGCAGCCAAGCTCTTTTGTTCCTTTAGTGATTCAGAGGCTCTTTTGCAGTTAATGCTTTCTGATGAACATTAGCACTGAACATGAAGATCCTTCCTCATTTGATGCTCATTAGCATAGGGCCATCCCTCTGTCTCTGTCCTGTACCCTTCGTTCCTAATCGGCTAGTGGCCTTCTTTTTATTGCTATATGAAATTAACTCGGGGGCTGGAGAGATGGCTCAGCAGTGAAGAGCACTGGCTGCTCTTCCAGAGGACCCAGGTTAAGTTCATAGGAACCACATAATAGCTCACAACTGTCTGTAACTCACATTCTAGTGGATTCGACATCTTCACACAGATAGATATATATGCAGGCAAAACACTGATGCACATAAAAAATGTTTTAAAGAAAGAAAATAACTTGAGCCAGGGGGTGGGGGCGCATGCCTTCAATCCCAGCACTTGGGAGGCAGAGGCAGGTAAAACTCTGAGAGTCTGAGGCCAGCCTGGTCTACAGAGAAAGTTCCAGGACAGGCTCCAAGGCTACACAGAGGAAACTGTGTCTCAAAAAACCAAAACCAAAATAATCAAACAAACAAAAACAAACTATTTCTTAAGTTGTTTGCTCCCTTCTCATTCTCTCAATCACTCCTACTCTAAATGAGGACATCATGGCACTTGAGGTTTCTAGGTTTCAATAGCATTATAGACCCTGTATTTAGCAGTTCCCATATGTAACATCTAAACTGGTCTTTAAAAGATGGGGTAATCTTTATTCCCAAATTCCAGTCACCTAGAGAAACAATGGTAAACTTTACTGAGAAAGAACTGGGGAAATTGTTGCTATATATAGTTTCTATGCTATGGAAAGTCCTTTTCTAGTGAGAATTTTGTCTCTTCTCCATCCACTGATGAAGTCTAGATGTGAAAATACACCCAAACTAGACCCAGCCTTATCAGCTCTTGGTAAGAAAGGTGTCTGGCTAAGAGTCAGAACTGCTTCAGGCAGACAGTGGAACCATAGTGAATATTGGTTCATTAATTCTTTCATAGCGTTCTTGGGTTCCTGCATCAATATGTAAGTTGTTTGTCAGCAAATACCTACATATATTTGCACTCAATCTTTATTTCAGTTTGCGTGTTTATACAAGTGTTCTGTTTCTTATGGGCTCCTTTTAGCCCTGGGTTGTCCCCACCACCACCACCACCCCATACACCCACTCTTCTGTGAGTATAGCACTGCTTTGAAATTGAGTCCAATTCCTTTGAATCCGTGTCTCTCCTAATGACAGATAAGCAGTTTGCCTCACTTCATCATTACCAGAAACAATGGCACAATTAATAGTTTTAGATGTGAGAATTTCAGTGGCTTGTGTAATCAAGAGCATTTTTCTTGGGCTACATGGAAGAAATCCACTTAGTTTTATTAAATACCAAGATCTCCAAACCAAATACACTCTAGCTACACTCCGATCAGGGCCTGAGGATTCCCTAATCCCCCACATTCCTACCCACAAGTACCATTATCCAGATAGCTTAGAGTGATAATTACAACAGAGAAGTCTCATTTCTCTTTGAGCTTCTAATTATCAGTTGCTGGAATATTCTGACATATGACTCGTTACCTTTTAGAGTTTTTTCCTCCCTAAATTATACCTTTAAACTCTTTGAATGTTTTTCCAAATTTCAGTGAAAATGGCACATCCCCAGGGTTCAACTTTCTCTTAGTTGGAATCTGAATATGCTCATGATTGCTCCAATACCAGAAGATAAGTGGACCGCAGTGGGTGGAGTCAGAGTCATCAGAGCTAATGGTCTTAGATGATTGCATCAAATATAGCTTACTCTTGCAAAAGTCCACAAAATGCATAATAATGGGGGGAGCCTGGGAGAGCTGTTCACCAACCAAGTGAAGAGCCCAAGTTTTCTTTACTCCACAGTAAATTCACTGCTGGTTCTTATACACACGAATCCAACCTGGGCTCACCATTTGGCTCCTCCCCAGACTATTGATCTGTTCTTGTACCCCAGCAGAGCCACACCAGGTTTATGACCATACTAGTGCTCTTGAACTTAGCAATAAGATTATATTCACTTATTTTTATGTAATTTTCCAAACACCACTGAAAAATTATTTTCAAATCTTCGATAACATTTTATATTTTATATTCAATTTAAATGTTATGCACTGACCCCTTGTTTTTCCTACCAGAGAATGGGTTCCCCTGGCCAATTAGTGGCATGCCCACCACACTGGCTGCCTAAGAGCATGCAATCCATAAATACTGCACAAAAACCAACCAAAAGGACTTCTTTAACACAAATGTTGAGTTTTAACAATCATAATTACAACAGAATGAACTCTGTAGCTAACGATATAGCCTGCTGGCCCAGGAGGAGGAAGGGCCTTTCACATATTCCTACTCTAAAAGTCAGCCCTATTACTTAACTAAAAATTGGAAATTGGCTCAAGCCTGATGACCAGAGTTCAATTTCTGGAACCTACATAGTGGAAGGAAAAAGTTGACTCCCTCAAGTTACCCTCTGGCCGCCATAGCATGTGATGTCATATATGTGTGCACCCACAAAAATAAAATCAATGAATGTAATATAATTAACCAATGGTTGCTGTGGGAGGGAAAGTCAGTTTTCATCAGGAATTTGGCCCCTGAGAGTTATCCATACTCCAGTAGATGGTCCTATACCCGTGAACATTCAGGGAACAATAAGGGGACTCAATGGGTTTTCTCTTTGAAGGGCATGAAGTCAGAAGAGGAAAGTGGTGGGAGGGAAGGAATTGAAAGGGAAGGGATGAGAGAATGGTTGCTTAAAACATATTATACCCATGTGAAAAATTCTCAAACAACAAAAAATAAAGCAATATAAATACCAGTTACTTTATTGTACATGTATCACATTAATAGTTACTGATTGTTCCTTTGTAATATCACAATTCATGAGTTTAGGAAAGGGTGTTTAACTTCACATTTTATATTTCAGATGGGATAGTTTTTATGGTGTGCCAGGTGTGTGTGTGTGTGTGTGTGTGTATACATTGCTGAAATTTGAGTGTTTTTCTTCCATTTTCCATGGCTAGCATGGTGGAATTAAAAGTGAATGAACTAGATAAGGTGGAGATGGTGAGGTGTATGGACTTATTATTTTTGTGGGTACACACATACATAACATTCATGCCTTATTAATTATGAAGCTTATGATAACCATAAAGAACCTGAAGGTAATGTGAGGTGACCTCCTTCCTCCTCACCAACAATCTCTTATTTCAATTTTCTGAGTTGAGTGAGTAGATACTAAGACTATCAGCTTCATACATCTCTAGAAATACAAAGTCTCCATGGCTTCTAAGATTCCAAGGTTCCTATAGAATGTGCAGGGACAGACAGGAAGAAGGGCCAGTGAAGAGTGTTCCCTAAATAATGATTACCTATCTCGCATTCATTTTTATGCTTTATTGACTCTGTTGCTGTGGAGTGCAGAGTCACTTGTTACACACGCATACATCCTGCATGGTGAGAGGGGAGGGTCTTCTTGAGACGCATAGTCCATTCAGTGAGTTGAGAACGGAGCAGAACCCCATATTCTGCTTCATGCCTGGAAGACTCCCTGGTGATGCCAGTGCTGTTGGTCACAGAATTCACTTTGAGAAACACTAAAGAATACAAACAAAGCAGATCCAATTTCTAGCTTCTCTGGAGTCCTCAGTCTTGCAGCTGACACAGACTTAGACGCTAATGACTCATACTCAAGGCATCAGAAAGTGAGTACAGGAGAGGAGGCTGGAGACGCAGGCCGCCCTGAGGTCTCAACAGATGATTAGTCATGTGAGTCATTGCCAGCATTTCACTTCAGATACTTTAAGAAGAATATATAAAAATTAGAAGGCTGGGCAAGACACCAGTCAATAAGTCACAAAATAAATTAAATGTGCATTCTCAACTCCTTGGCTCTTCTCTTGCCTGTTTTTGCCACACAGTTGGAGAACAATGTTGGCAACAAGCAGACATCTGTTTCTTGGTAACAGAGAGAGCAGTAAAGAAACATGTGCTTCATAGATAAGTGCTATAGGATGTCTTTCTGTATGCTGTGAATATGTGTGGCTCCCACTGGATAATAAATAAAATTGTTTTGGCCTATGGCAAGAAATCTTATAGCCAGGTGGGAAATCCAAGCAGAGATACAGAGAGAAGAAGGGCGAGTTGGGAGAGACACCAGC
The DNA here is from genome assembly GCA_902168325.1 of Peromyscus nudipes. NCBI lineage: Eukaryota > Metazoa > Chordata > Mammalia > Rodentia > Cricetidae > Peromyscus > Peromyscus nudipes. The sequence goes on along the minus strand of CABHPH010155198.1, from coordinate 30,093 downwards.
TCACCACTGAAGGAGCAACAAGATGCCAGCAGACCGGTAAAGTCATGACTATGTGGCAACATATAGATTAACAGGAATGGGTTAATTTAAGATGAAAGAGCTAGCTAGCAAGAAGCTCAAGCCATAGGCCATACAGTTTGTAATTAATATAAGCCTCTGTGTAATTATTTTATAAGTGGCTGTGGGACCTCGGGTGGGAGAGATTCCTCCCAACTGTGGGGTCAGGTGGGACAGAGAAACTTCCCTCTACAGATAAGAAAACAAACAATGGTAGCTTCCTCCTGGTTTCTGCAAACATATTCTTTTTTTTTTTTTTTTTTTTTTTTTGAGGCAAACATATTCTTATACTGGGTAGCTGTTCACCATGGCAGGATGTCTCCTCGCCGAAGTTAGTAAAACTATCAAATCAGAACACCTTGGTTGTTATCAGTCAGCCTGGGCCACTCTCATGTGTAGGTGTCTGGGTGTCAGCCTAGAGAAAAGACAAATGCAGGTCTGCCCACACACTCAGCAGTGAATTGCTTTGGAAAATTCCTGGGCATGTGACAGGTTGTTTTTCTGGACTCTTAATAGATTAACAATGCCAATGTTATGCCCTCAAAATGTCAGTTTAGGAACTTGGAAATCATTGCAACAAAACATTAAGTCACAGAACTGGACTGTAAGGTTGATAATTCTTATGTGTTCTTCAGGACACAGGACATTTGTATTTACAAATGTTCACAACCTTGTTGATGAAGAAATCTTCTCTGGGTTTAGCTTAGATCTATCTGCTTATCAGAAAGAAAATTCTCAGTCTCATCCCTTGTCTGCTTCTCAGAACCATTACAGTGGCAGTCTGCTCTACAGAGAGAATGGAGGTGAAGGAATCAGAAGGACATCAGGCTTAAGGCTTTGGGTAACTTTTCTGAACAGTACATTTTCACACATAAAACACAGATAGTCAAAAAATGATTACAGTTATCTTCTAGGATATCATAATGATTTAAAGAAGCAATTGTATATCAAAGACCTGTGGAAGCTGTAAATTGATGATGGTGATAACCAATATTTATTGAACAATCTTATGTACCTCTAATTTTCCACTACTAATTCAGCACTCAAAATAATTCAATGAAATAGGATCATCATATTATAATAAGAAAACTTGAGCTAGGAAGGTTGAATACTTTGTCAGTGACCATTCTGCAATTAACAAGCCAAGCTAATATTTAGTGTGTGTGGGGGGGGGTGCGCACTAGTGTGCACATGCAAGGACATGTGTGTTAGGTCAGAGGACACCTCTCTGGAGAGTTGGTTCTCTTCTGCCATCTTGAGGATCCAGAGGTCAACCCCACATCATCAGGTATATTTAGTAGTTTCTCTACTTTCTGAGCAATCTCAACAGTCCTATTGTTAATTTTTGAGTTTCAACATCCACTGTCCATTTCTTGAATAAAAATCCATCTTTAAAATAACATTCGTTTTTAACTGATAGATAAAAATCTCAAAACTGTAAGTGGCATATCTATATGACTATAGGTTAGAGTTAGGGTTAAGGGCTCACTTAGTACATCTTTTTAACTTACACACAATATGTATTTAAGCTAGACATACCTGTCTCCTCAATTATTTATTACTTTTATAGAGAATAAACATTCGAATTCATTTCTTTCAGCTCTCTGAAACATAAAGAATGTGATCAGTATTTATAGCAACCTTACTATGCAATAGCACTCTAGAACTTTTGACTCTTAACTACAACTTAATATCCATCACCCTTTGTCTATCTCTACCACCACCAACTCTTCCCAACCTCTGGGAATCATTCTTCTATTCTCAGTTTCTATGAAATAAATTTCTTTTGGGTCCATAGGTGAGTGAGAGTCTATACGATGCTCATCTTTCTGTGTCTGACTTATTTCATTCAGTATAATGATCTACTTTGACATCCTTGCTATCACAGAGGATAGGATTTCCTTTTGTGTCTGAATAATACTCTGTAGTGGGTAGCTGTTTGAGCCCTGCCCTGAAGCACCACCCCTAGTGAGGTAGCTGTAATTATTATACCTGCCTATGACCTTGAGGTACCAGCCTCTGGGGCATGGCCACTGGGGACCCTTAAGACCTGGGATGCACGTACACCTCTTCTTCTTGGCTACCTTGTGGTCCTGTATGCTGAGATCTTGGACCAAGCCATTCAGCGTGGGACATAGTTCAGCTTTCCTGGACCCTAAGATAAGTCTCCTGTGGTTGTGAGTTTACCCCCAAATAAATTACTTTGATTATTAAATAGACTCCGTGGATTTATTCCATTATCTGGCACCCAATGTAGGGCAAACTCCAAAGGCCCAGGCGGCCTCCACCCTCAGCCTCTGTGGCTACAGTGGTGTACTTCCCATATTTCCCTGTCTCTTTTAAAATGCCCGCCCCTCCTGCACCAGAGATGCGGAGTCTGCCCCCTGCTGCCCCACAGCTAAGCTATTTTATCTTGTTCACAGCTGAGGGGGGTCAATGTGAGTGCTGCCCACATGGCCTGCAGTTTCCTCTTGCTCATGGCCCACACTGTGGCGTGGACCAACGACACCAACAATATTCTATTGTAAGTATATAAGCCACATTTTCTTTATCAATTAATCAGCTAATAGACAGGTAGTTTCCAATTCTTGACTATTGTCAATAGTACTGCGCTGAACATGGACATGTAGACATCACTTCAGCAAACTGATTTATTTCATTTCCTCTTGATACTACTTACTCAGAAGTGTAGTTGCTAGGTCATATAATGGTTCCAATTTTTTTTGAGGAAATTCAAAAATGTTTTCTATAATCACAGTGTTCAAGGGTTTCCTTGTCTCCACATCCTTTTCAGCGTTTGTCTTCTGCATTTTCAATAAAAGCTCTTTTCATTCAAGTGTGGTGGGGTGGCATTGTGGGTTTAATTTGCTTTTCTCAGATTAGCGACACTGGAGAGTTTTTCCTACCTTTTTAGGTCACCTGAATGTCTTGTAAGAAATATCTTCACATATATGTTGCCTATCTTTCAATGGATTTGTGTTTGTTGTTTGTTATGCAGTTGTGTTTTGGAGTTCACTTTTATATTCTCTTTATAATTTCATATTGTCAACATTAGCCTCTTGCTAGATCTATAATTTGAAAATATTTCCCCCATAGTTTAAGTTCTTCTTCACTCTGTTGATAGTTTCCTTTGCTGTGCAGAAACTTTGTTGTTTAATGTAATCTTTTAGTCCATTTTTGCCCATTCCAAGGTATGAAGCATCTGCTCTACACTTTCTTCTAGTAGGTTTATAGTTCCAGCCTTACCAATCCCTTTTGAATAGCAACAGGTGAGAGGTAGTGATCTAGCTCCTGTATCTACATGTGATACCTAATTTTGCCACATCCTATATTGAAAAGGCTATTCCTAAAGCTCCCCAATTTCCTCTTGAGGAGTCACATCTCATTCACTGATAATAGTCACAATAGACTGTCAAAATAGACTATGGGTATAGTTCAATGTCAGAGTGTCTTCAAAGCATACACAAAGACCCAGGCTCAACACCCAGCACTGGAAAAAGAAATGAATAAGTAAACAAATACGTAAGTAGATAGGGGAGAGAGAGAGAGAGAGAGAGAGAGAGAGAGAGAGAGAGAGAGAGAG
>CABHPH010155198.1:0-26443 GCA_902168325.1 Peromyscus nudipes | reverse complement strand
AGAGAGAGAGAGAGAGAGAGAGAGAGAGAGAGAGAGAGAGAGAGAGAATGATAAACAGGTAGCATTTATAGAAGTTCTAAGACCAGACTTCATTCCACTCAGCTGACATTGCAGGGGGTCATAATTACCAGAGTTGGAGGAAATGCTGTAACTCTTTAAAAAGAAACCACTCTCCATTCATTCGGGAGTCTCGCTTTCATCTGATTTTTCTTCCCTTGAGATATTTCATTCTGTTTCTGTTTTCTTGTCTCATGCATCTCTTTCTGTTTCAAGACATGGTTTTTCCCAACCTTCAAATTGTTAAATCTTCAGAAGTTGCTGATAAATGTCCTTTCTGCTTGTTAGCCAATACTTATTTCTGTGTGATTAAAGACATAGCCCCCAATCCAAAGCTCTCACACCAAACCAGTAAATCCCACTGGATTCTAAAAGGTCATGCACCGTAAATATCAATATGTATACTGCGTCTCTTCACCAACCTGCAATGATATTAATCCATGATGCCCTTTGAGTTCCTATTACTTCTGCCTTCTAAAAATAAATGTAAAAATTATTTCTCAAGTGGTAATTCAAAAATCCCTACAAAAGTAATGGATTTAAAGTAAACTAGTCCCTTGGAAAATTAAATTACAGAACTCATTGGCATCTTTGAAATCACTTTCACCCTAACTTTGCATAAATAAGAGTGTCATAAATATTTGAGGAAAATTTCACCTACAAGACTTACACTGTACACTTTCCTCTTCTTTTGATACATGAATCAACACTGTGGAGATACAGTGCCTTGTGGTCAATTCCTACAAAATATAAACTGCAAATGAGACACTAGAGACAAAATTTATCTTTCTGAATTTTGCTGTTTCAAAGTTTAAAAAAAAAAAAAAAACACCCATACTCTGCTAGGGAGGCATGGTGGTCTACGAGCAGCTTGAACTTCAAGGAGTGAGAAGTTCTCCAGAAAGGCATGGCTCCAGAACAGTTTTCATTTCTTCTCATTAAAAAAAAAAAAAAAAAAAAATTAATCTGCTGCCTGAGAACGTGACTTTCTCACTCCCTCTTGACACCTTTCTATTTATGAAAATGAAAATGAGAACAAAGTGCTCTGAGTACTGAAAGCCATGCTTTAGCTTTAGGAAAAGAGGTTGCAAGAAGAGGTACATGATCTGTATGGAAGAAGGGCGGGAAGCCAGAGTGGGCCAGGCTTTTGTTAAAACCGCTGCCATTCACCCTAGGAATGGCTAGAAAAAAAGAGACAAAATACAATAAACACAGCACACAGGGGAAATATACTCAGGGCTAACGACATTTTATTTTGCTTCCCTGCGCATGTAAACAAAGATGGTCTAGAGATGTGCCTCAGTAGTTAGGCCCTTAGCTAGTCAGACCAAATGTGTACCTGAGGAACACTCCTGGAGCTAAAGTATTCCTTCATTCTATTGGTTTGCAGTTTGAGGCTTGGAGATTTGTGGCTTGATTTATTTTATTTCTGTTTTGTTGTTGTTGTTGTTATTGTTGTTGTTTGTTTGTTTGTTTGTTTTGGTCCGAGGTTTGTTGTTAATTTGTTAGTCTGTTTGTCTTAAATATTTTGGCAGAGTACATTAAGCACATACTGAGTTTAAATCAGTATTTTGTTATAAGCTGGAAGACCACCTTATAATACGTCACAGGGTTCCGTGAGTGATATTAGTACGCTAATCTTGTCAATATGCTCAAACAAAAGCATAAAACACCATATTTTAGTACAGATAAGACACTATCAAAAATACTCTTTATATGTTAAATTCTGATAAAGTACATAAAGGTAATTTGGTCAAATAATTTGAGGACTAATTGATGAACTACAAGTTTCCCTTAAATTAGAAGTTTTAAACCATCATTTTTTAAAAATAGGAGAATGAAAAAGGAAGCATAAAATGTCCTCTGCTTTTCTTGGAAACATTCAGATAGAAGTGCTTCTGAAGTGTGTGTGTGTGTGTGTGTGAGAGAGAGAGAGAGAGAGAGAGAGAGAGAGAGACAGAGAGAGACAGAGAGAGAGATAGAGACAGAGAGACAGAGACAGAGAGAGACAGAGACAGAGAGACAGAGAGACAAAGAGAGAGAGAATTGAAACTTGGGAACATCATTTTTCACTGAAGACGTTAGCCTGGGTATACTGTCATTTATGAGAATGAAAACAAGCCCCATTTTCTTTTACAAATAATGGCTTCTTCTAGGCTCTGCTGTTTTAATCAAATGCAATTTTGACTTTCTTTCTGATGCTCAGATCGTCATAGCTTGGCCAGAGGGAACTCTTTTTAAGTTGGCTCCTGAGACCTGTCAACACCACATCAGAACATTTCAAACTGTACTTATTTTTTTGGCAACAAAAGTTTCTACCCAGATCTTGAAATATCTTTTCCCCAAGACAGAGAATAAACCCTTCCTAAACATTCTGACATTTTCAACTAGATTTTACTGTTCCTTATGATCTTTCTATTGAGGTTATAGCCCTTCACAAAATGATAACTAAAGCTCTTATTCATATGCTCATTTGATTTTTAAAAATTTCATACATTAAAATGAGTATAGAAGATAGAATATTCTGAATGATTTATGATATTTTTATTCTGTCTAATTTTATACACATTTTATCCAATCCCGAGATCCTATTTTAGATCAAGATTTCTAACTATTCCCAAGAAACCTCAGAACCAGCCTAGTTTTTATAAATCTGTATTCCTAGGAGTTTCCCTTATCTTTAATCAGTTTTATAATTGCTTTTCACTTAAAGTAAGATAAAAATATTTACAGACAGCTACTTGGCAAATTCTAGGAAACATGCTTTGTCCCTCTATGCATATAGACAAAAATGTCAGTCTTTTGTAGTTAATTTTTCAAATTGAATAGTAACATATGTGCAAATAATAAAACCAATTAAGATTGTAAAGCAGCTAGATGAGGTGCTGCGCACCTATCACCTCATAACTCAAAGAGGCTAAAGCAGGAATTTCATGAGTTTGAGGCTGTGCTGTACTACATGAGACTGTCTAAAAAATAGTGAGTGAGTGAGTAAATATATCTAGAAATATTTTTAAGTCTTTTGTTCTTAGAAACCAAGACGAGTATCTTTTTAAAAAAATCAACCTTTAAGTTCAGTATCTAAGCCCTCATAAAAGAAGCATCTTTTATCTCTTTGACAATGTGCTTAATGGGACCCTACAGAGCTAGATTAATTGAAACTAGTACTTTCATTTGCATGATTATTTATATATAGTAGAAAGGACCCCTATAGATGCAGTAGCAATACTCAATTAGAGGCACCTATTGTTATAGAAAATTATACTGATTATCTTGCCAGAGAACCTCAAGTTAATTGTGCAAAGGATTTCTCTACCATTTAAGACTGTATTATGTGGTTCATGGAAGTCAATACCCAAGCCATCTAAACACAGGACTTTTCCAAAGTAATTGAGCAGTAGGTTTCTTTCTCTGGCTGGAGCCCATTTAAGAGATATGAAAACAATAACTTGAAGAACAAACACATGCTTCCAGATACGTGAATGATTACAGCCTGTGTCTAGCTTTCCCAAAACTAAGCTGCACTTGTAATAAAAACTTTTTTCACTATTCAGTTTTGACTAGTTAGGAAATAATAATTTGTCCCAAACTACTGCTGCTGGTTCCTATGTTTTTGATCCTGGGGAAACACAGTGAAGAAATGAGATATACTTTAAAAAGTAGACTTGACATCTAAGCTAGAGCAATAAGGCAAGAGGAGATAAAATGGATACAAATAAGAAAGGAAGAGGTATGCTGATTTGCAAGATGTGAGTCTACACATTAAAGATCATAAAGACTCCACCAGAAAACTTACATGGCTAATAAACGCTTACAGAAAATTGTACATATAAAAAAATTAACATGCAAAAAGTCAGTAACCTTCTTATATACCAACAACAGGCTGAGAAAGAAATCAGGGAAACAATCTCATTCACAATAGCCTCAAAAATGATACCTTGGAATAAACCTAGGCAAGGTAGTAAGGAGCTGTAAAATAAAATACTTAAAATACTGAAGAAAGAAATTGAGGAAAATATCAGAAGAAAGAAAGATCTCCCAGGTTCATGGATTGGTAGAATGAATATTATAAAAATGGTCATTATACCAAACACAGTCCACACATTCAATGCAATCCCGTCAAAATTCCAACACAACTGTTCACAGAAATGGTTTGCTGTATTTTTTAACTTTCTTTCACTATGTAAGCTATTTTTGCTCTTGTTCATCAATCTGTCCAGTTATTTTGGTATCACACAAAAAGATAAAAGTCTGCTAAGAGAAATATTTTTGGTAATCCATACATAAATATTAAACTTCTCACCTATTGAAGTATATTCACAATTATTTTGTGTTCTATACCCATGGAATACAACTATTATTTTTCTTTTTAAGCATTTATTTTTATTTGTGTTTATGTGTGTTTATCTGTTCCACATGTATACAGACGTCTGAGAAAGCCAGAAGAGGGCACTAGACCCTCTGCAGGTGGAGTTAAAAGGGGTTGTGAGCCACTTAACCTGGATACAGGAATGAGCAACAAGCAATCTTAACTGCTGAGTCATCTCTCCTGGCTCTGTATTTCAAAGTATTGTAGCTCTATGTTGAACTTGAATTTGAACAAGTCACTGTCTTTGAAATTTTGAAACCAAGAACTTAGAAGAGAGCCTAGAACTACTACCCACCTGCATAGAAAGAAGGAATGACCTCAGGAACTTATCCATTCACTATGTTGTATTTCTTTGAAATTCTCCTGAAATACCCAAATATGGCAGCTATAACCTGAGTGAGCAGACACAAACACCTCCACAATGAAATCTTTATCTCAAAGAAGCTTCCTCCTCACTTCTTTTCTTCAAGACCTCAGGGGCTATGTATACCTCCTGACTGTCTCTTCCACCACCACAGACTCCTTTTAAACATAGTCTGCCGTGACCCTCACCGACCCAGCTTTGTCTCAGTCTGTGAAGACTTCTTACAGGTGTGTACCACAAAGACAAATTTAAAGAAGCTCAGCGAAGGAGAAGGATCTTATACTTTCAGGAAAGCCCCAGGTGAGCCGAATCCTGAATACCATCGAGGAAAACACGGCTAACCCCTCAACTCACACTCTGTTCGTTATCTCTTTGGTTCTGGTGAGGCCACACCTCACCTGGAGGCAGAAGATACACTTTGTCCCTAGGGCTGGTGATTCTGACAAAAATAATCAGAATTGCTTGTGTACTGTTTGCCTACATATTCCTTCTTAGGGAGCAATAATGAAGCCCATAGTTCTTTTCACATGAAAGTTTCTGAATGAGTATGTTGAATGAATGAAGTAATGACAAGTCCAAGTCATGGAATCACTGAGTGGAAAGAAGCAAGTTTCTACTACATTCCACAGAAGAAAGAGCTGTGTCTATTTTTCTGTTTTTAATTCAAGAAAATGAATTATAATGCCCTTGGCTATTGCCAGATCAAGAGATACCATATTTTTTCTTTGAGCTTCACCAAGGAAAGAGAAAAAGAGGGGAGGGAAGAGGAAGGAATGGAAGTTCACAGAGGTAACCTGAAATACTAGGGAAGAACCTGTTTTTCTGATAGAAAATTATAAAGCATGGCAATTTCGGAACAAAGTAGGATTAAAACCTATAATTCAAAATATTTTACTCATCCTTTTCAATTATATTAAGAAACTATATATACATATATATGTGTGAGAGAGTGTATGAGTTTGTGTGTGAGTCTAAGTGTGTTTGTGAGTGTGAGTGTGTGTGTGTGTCTGTGTGTGTGTGTGTGTGTGTGTGTTCAGTGACTTCAATAAACATAGTCTTTTTCTAGGTTAGAAATTGAAGAAATAAGACTATGGGCAGAGAGAGGGAAAGAAACATCTGAGATTCTTGAGATAGGAGAGGAGAAATAAAGAGAGAAAAATGCACAGCAAGACATTCAAAGAGGACAGAGTCCCTCATTTAAAAGAATTTGAAGTCATTGATGCTGCAGACATTCAACCTTGTTTTCTGGTATTGTCCTGGGGGATTAACAGGAATGTTTGTGTAAGAGTACATTAATTTAAAAAAAAAAAGTCAAAAGCAAGCTATAAGCTAAACGTTTCTCATAATTTAAAGACCTCAACAGAAATGTTATATGCATTTAGAAAGCGCACTCTATACTTCTTGCTCTGTCTGTCATTTATGAGTTTAGGAGCAAGTAAGAAAATATGATTAACTATAATAGGAATGATGTCTTTTTATACAGGTTTATGTCAGCTCCATATCCCTGCCATGTAGACCTTCCTCTCCTCACTCCTGTCATTTCATGATTTCTAATACTCTCTCAACTTACAGTGCACAAACAGGAGAATGGGACTCAGGAAGGTGAGGTACACGTGAAGGGATGTCTAGCCAGACCTGACTCTTCATACCAGGGATTTCTGGGAAGCCTTATTCAGCAGCCTTGTGCTTACATCTTATTGGCCAACACCACCCACACATAGCAGAGAAGGGACTGTCCATGGGCACTGAGTGGGAAACCATGGCGGGAAGTGATTAAGTAGGATTGGGGCAATTCCATAAATGTCTTTCAGCCATTTGAGCTTCTTCTGTTTAGAATTCTCTATTTAGCTCTATAGCCCATTTCTTAATTGGACTGTTGGGCATTTTGATGTCTAGTTTCTCGAGTTCTTTGTATATTCTGGATATCAGCCCTCTGTCAGATGTGGGGTTGGTGAAGATCTTTTCCCATTCTGTAGGCTGTCATTTTGTCTTATTGACCATGTCCTTTGCCCTACAAAAGCTTCTCAGTTTCAAGAGGTCCCATTTATTAATTGTTGCTCTCAGTGTCTGTGCTACTGGTATTATATTTAGGAAGTGATCTCCGGTGCCACTGCGTTCAAGACTACTTCCTACTTTCTCTTCTATCAGGTTCAGGGTAACTGGATTTATGTTGAGGTCTTTGATATACTTGGACTTAAGATTTGTGCACGGTAACAGATATGGATCTATTTGCAATCTTCTACATGTTGACATCCAGTTATGCCAGCACCGTTTGTTGAGGATGCTTTCTTTTTTCCATTGTACAATTTTGGCTTCTTTGTCAAAAATTAGGTGTTCATATGTGTGTGGATTAATGTCAGGGTCTTCAATTCGATTCCATTGGTCCACATGTCGGTTTTTATGACAGTACCAAGCTGTTTTTATTACTGTAGCTCTATAGTAGAGCTTGAAGTCAGGGATCATGATGCCTTCAGAGGTTGTTTTATTGTACAGGATTCTTTTAGCTATCCTAAAATTGGAGGTGCTAGGAAGGAAAGGTAAGATAAAATCAAAAGGAGGGATGCAGGAAAATGTCATATATAAACCTACAACTTTATAAACCATGAGTTAGGTGGGTGATAGCCTTCATGAATGAATAATGATGAACCAAATAGCCCAGTGTCAGGAGTTGGTTGCTTCCTTGAAAGCACCTGGTTAAAGAGGTCCCAGAGACTTCCAAAACAACAGAGACTCTGGCCTTTCCTCTTATATACCCACAAGAACTAATATTTTGAAGGTCTTGGATTCACCTGGAGTCATACTTTCATCAAGAAGATAGCAACTGTCTCTCCATTGGCAATCATGTTCCTCAATGGTTAACGAGCAAAGGAGAAATTTTCCTATGCAAATAAACTTGGTCTTACTACCATCCTCATTCATTCAAGTTTACATTTCAATTTACATGAGTTGCTTATCGTAAAACTTTAGAATTACAAACATAAGTGCAATACATGAAGATCTGCCCATATTTTAAAATCAGATTGAAGTTTAAGAAACCAAATTGCTGGCACTAAATGAAATTGATTCCTCATGAATCTGTCATTTGAGTCTCACAACAGAGATAAAATAGAAGATTTTGCCTGGGTTTATATTCAGTGATTGTGAGTGAACATGAATATTCCTTTTATATTATGAAGATCCAGAGAAACACAGATGGTTTGTTAAGCAAATTATGGATTCTCTTTCCAGATTCTTTCAACAATAAAGTGTGAGTCAATTTAGAATCCTTGGTAATTAGCTTTATTTATAATATCTATAAATTATCATAGAGAATGGCTTATGGGAGACAAAGTACTAATGAGCATACTGCACAGCATGTATTCTAATATATATGTATGTATGTATACATATAATATATATCGTACATGTGTAGGAATATTAGTCTAAGGGGATATGTGCCAAATGTAATAACCTCTTAATAGAAATGTTTTCTGGATAGTAAAATGATAGTGTTTATGTATAGATTTGTGTGGCCATTTATATACACTGGGCACTTTGGTTATATTTTCATTTTCTCAAAATTATCATATTATTTTATTTAAAATGTTTTCATGTTTCTCTGGTATTAATTATATGTTACACAAGTATCTTGTTTTCAGTTTCTCTACACCAATAGAGAATAGAGCTTGGGAATCACTGAGTGCTTATTGTTTTCAAAATGGATTAGTGGAAAGATAGGTATGGTTACATCTTATCTATCACACAGACCAATGTCCAGCCATTCTTCAGATGCTCTAACCAAAAGGAGACAATTCCATACACACTTGCTGTATTTGCAGCAATGTAATAAATGTGTTCATATATTTTTTAATAAAGGAAACAAATTAATCACTCAGTAAGCTTTGGAGGCAGCTGATGATAGGATGACTGTGCATCTATAACAAGACCCTATGTTAGAAATGTGAAGATTTATGAAGAAGAAATATTGACCCTGGATGCTGACCCATCACTATCGTGAAATTCCACCAAAGTGAACTTCAAAGTAATGCTACTAGACACTATTATTTTAATTTCCTGTCCAGGGGAAAGTGGCATTTTTATCAACATTTCTTACAGTTATTTGGAAGCATAAAAAGTACTTCAGAAACATAAAACTATGAGGTCTTCATTTGAGTTACAAGCTCATAAATTTCTCTGTTGTTTTTCCCTGAAAACTATCCAAAGAGAAAACTCTTGAGCCAGAAACAAAAGGTTTATGACTCATGGTACAGTGAGCAGCAGAAGCATCAGCAAATTTGCAGTAGATCCTCTATAGGGGAGATGTGGAGGGGTTAAGATGGGTGATACACATATTGAGGATTTGCATCCCAGCTGGCACACAGACCAGACAACCCTCCAGTTAATATATAAGAGAAATCTTGTTTGTATGGGCTAAGAATAGACATTACAACATCTTTCAAGGTTATAAACTACATAAGCAGTCCTGAAAAATGGTCCCAAGGACTGGGGAGATTGCTTATCAATCATGTGCTTTATGTGTTAGCTTAAGGACCTGCGTTCTATCCCCATTTCACAGACTGACATGTACTTGTCATGCCAGAACTCAGGAAGCCGAGACAGACAGCTCCCTTGCTGAAAAACCATCTAAAAACAAAGAAAGATCTTAAGAAATGACACCCCAAGTCATCCTTTGACATCAACACCCACACTCACAGACATGCTCTTATACACATGCGTGCACACACTCATGCACACATATACAGACTGGTCCCCATGAAAAGCTGTGGGATGAGGGGGTCTTTTGCAGCAAGACATGCAGGCCACTAAGTATGCTGCAAGGGACCCCCTCATCCCACATAAACTATTACTATGTAACTTCAGATTATCAACTGATTTTTCAGTAATTTTTATCACTTTTTCCTCTTTGGTTGTTAGCCTTGCACAAAGCAAGGAACATATAGCAAGTCTATTTCTAAGAAGACCAACATTTGGATCTAACTTCATCTCTATCCTCCAACATCTTTCATGGGAGTAAAGAGTACTAGTGATTGAATTATCAAGAGATGCAGATACAGCTGAAGGGAAGGTTGGTAGATAAAGGGCTTCATCTACTGTGCTATGGATTCAAAACTTAGACAAAGAAAATCAGAGGGATTAATAGTTATAAAGTGAGATAACTAGATTTTTATTTTAGAAAAGTAGGGAAGTAAAGGCAAGTAGACTTATGAGAGGGCAAATTAATTGAGGTACAACCCAAAAAGTAGGAGTTAGGGTACAGACAAGAACTGATGTGAGAAACAAAGTAAGTTAGAATTGCCGAAGTTAGGGTTCAATTGAATATAAGAGACGAGGTAGTAGAATCCAAGAATAGCAGGCTCTGGCTTTAGCAAACCACTAACAATGGTGCTACCTAATTAAGAAAGCAAATTCCACAAGGGTTGAAGAGCCTGGTTCTTCCATAGCTGCCTGGTGTCCAAACTGTGGTTGAACATCCAAGATCTCCAACAGCAGTTGGCTATGCAACTCTGGTGCTTTGGAAGTAGAACTAGGCATGTTCTACATGAACTAAGTGGTACCTGAAGTCATGCAAAAGAACACAATCAGAAGTAGAGTGTGTGGAGAATAAGAAAGAGGGAAAGGGCTCGGGTGAGAACCCACTTTCAGTCCAACATCTTTAAAGACAGCCAAAACGTTTACAGTCATAGGAAGAAAATCGAGAATGTGGGATACCAAGAGCGTTAGAAGAAAAAGAACATTGTAAGAAAAGAGTCAGCAGAGGCGAATGCTGAGGTTAAGCAAAATGGTTCAGAACTTAAGGTTACTTAAGGTTTTTATGAAACTGAATATGGGAGGCCTTATTCCTTCCACATAAGCAGTTTCTTTGGCATCGAGGAGGCCAGAAAGATGACAGCAGGAAATTTACAGTGTGTCTACACCCAGGTTACTCTTCCTGTAAGTTTAATGTACAAATGGAAACAAAAGAGACTTGAGCTTTATTGTGGCTTAGGGGTAATTTTTTTTTAAATATGTGAGATCTTTATGCTCAAATAAATATGAAAGAATACCAATAAATAAGGAAACATTGAAGCTATGGGAATGAAACAAGAAAGATAATTTTAAAAGATATTAAGCAGAATATTCAAAGAGGTAAAGACCATGGTTCTTGGGCAAATGTTAAATGAACATGCATCAAAAGGTATTATTTAATTCACTAATTAATGACATAGACAGGAAAATGTTCACAATAGCTGATTTACTTACAGTAATTTAAAAAGTGAATATAAAGATAAGGTTGATATGCTAGTATTAAATTTACACTCTGCAAATCACAAAACAAACCTATGGAATAATTTTTCTGTGGAAAAATCCTTGATGGAAGGTACTCATCACTAAAATGCTTAAATTACCATACAATTTCACTAAGCCTTAGATTTTTATCAGTAACTGAGTTGAGCAAAGTACATCTCCTCTGACAATCCTTATGTAGGCAAATAATGCCATAGCCCCATACAACAATAAAGAAAAATTCTGTTTACCTTTGGCCTTATTGCTAAGTTTTGGACAATTTTTTTGACAGAGTCATTGATGAAAAGTAGGAGGAAATAGATCATCAAGGTCTAGTCAAATAACATCAACTCAAAAAAGAAAACTGTAACTGATATGAGTCAATGGACAATCGGTTTACAAAATTACAGACAAGGTTAAGAGAAAGGAAATGGATATGGTGCTCGCACATGTCATCCCAGCCCTCAGGAGGGAGACTGTTATGAATCTGAAGTCAGTCCAGGCTACATAGTAAAACCCTGTTTCAAGTAAAACAAGGCCAAAGATGGGAAACTTCTCTTGAGATCAGCAACCAGTGGGCTGATGAGGAAGGGAATGGTTTCCAAGACCCTTTGAGCTCCACAGCTTCAGCAGCCAACTTCTCAAGTCCTCGTGTAAGAACATGGCCCCTCCCTCCCCGACTGAGAAAACAAAATGATGGAGGAGCAAGGACCATGGTGTCATCCTTCTCCTGCTCTCTCGCCAAAGCATGAGGACTGCCGTTGGCTAAATCCAACCTGATTTCAGAAGTCAAAGATCCTTAGCAGAATGAATGGATACCAGGAGGACAGGAGGCAATCATCCAGCCTACAGAAGATGTAGAGAACAGAGGATGTGCCTTAGAGAAGAGAAAGAGTTTTTTATTGTAATTCAAGGAGACAAGAGTGGGTGAGTTAGCTACAGATTAGTGTGCATGTTAGAAAGAACTTCTGGGAGTCCCTATTTAATGAATTAAGATTTCTCTAGTATCTTTCAAGTATTCATCGAATGACATTTGGTAGAAATGAAGAGTGGGTAAAAATGAAGTTTGTGGGTTGGTGTTTTGATAAAAGAGGAAAAGTTTTGTAAGTAGGTACCAATAAGTCAACATGAGTATACTTGGTGGTGGGAATGGGCAAAACTGAAGTGGAAAGACCACAGCTCCACGTGGAAGCCATCATTGAGGTTGTTTGGATTCTTCCTCTGCATCTTTTGATAAAATACATGTTGCTTCCCTGTCTTACCTATGTCACTTCCTGAGAGTGGTTGTATACTTAACAAGACTATTTTTATAGGTCAGGAAATCACAAGTCACACTAGGGGAAGTGGCTTTCTTAACAATGACTTCTGACTTCCTGAAGCATGCTGTAGAAACTTGCCCAGTAACACATATCATACAACCCAGATTAGGTTTCCTCAGCACCATGTGCCCAGGTCATCTCTCTAACAGAGATGCTCTCCCTCTTCTTAGCTAAGCCCATGTCTCCTCCAGGCTCAGCCATCATCTTACTTCCTTTGTGACATCCTAGCACACTGGGCAGCACTGTGAGTGGTGTGCGCTGTACCCGAGTGTGATCACATAGCCCACTCTAGGCCACAAGTGACAGGTCTGAAGCTT
Source organism: Peromyscus nudipes (assembly GCA_902168325.1). Lineage (NCBI taxonomy): Eukaryota > Metazoa > Chordata > Mammalia > Rodentia > Cricetidae > Peromyscus > Peromyscus nudipes. Next base: position 13,753 of record CABHPH010155198.1, on the reverse strand, counting down.
CTGTAACCAGCTACTGCCCACACTCTGGATCTCCTTGACATTTTTTAATCTACATACCGCAAGACTGACAGAAACGGTATCTGGACAGCAAATGCCTCCTATTTGGATTCTCTAAATTTTCCAAACTTGAATACATTCCCTTAGTTTTTCTTATACTATCATTGAAATACTAACAAGAATCTGTTGAGATGGACAAAAGAGCATCATTTGTTGTGAAGCCACTGTGTGCAGTTAGAATTTTGGGAATCACTGAGACTACTCTCTGCATGTCACTGAAAGTAGTTCTTTCTTTCTAACAAATGCATGCATTCATGGCCTCTTTCTACCCCTCTGATGCAAATTCTTTATGTACTGGTTCTAACTTGCTCACAATTAATTATCCTTGGGAAACATCATAGGACTAGCACCCATAAGTATTTGATAACTACTGGATGGATAGATGAATGGATGGGTGGATGGATGGATGACAAAAGAAAATTAAAGGATCTATCAAATAATACTTTAAAAGTAATTATCTATTTGCCACTTGAAATCCAGAACCAAAATATGCTTTTGCTAATTGTGTTATCAGAAATATCAGATGGAAAAGATACATATAACACCTATGTCATAAATTAATAAGAAATATAAATGGTAACTATCATCAAATTTGACAACATACAGCATAAACTTGGGGGTTTTGTGGATGAAGATAAAGTAATTAATTTGTTTATAAACCCCTCTATTAGCATCCTGATAGCAGCATTATGCACACTACCAACCAATGCACTGAGAAATAAAATACTGTGGAATATTATTTGGTAATATAAAAAAGAAATAAAATATCCATACATGCCACAGCATGAATGAAATTTAAAAACCACTGTAGCAGGTGAAGGAAGCAGGCATAAAAAAAAAAACATTTCATGTACGGATCCATTTTTAAAGAACTGTCCAGAACAGAGAAATCTATAGAAACAGTATGTTCCTATTTCAGAGGCTGAAGAGATAAGGAATGAGTTTCTTATCAGAGGGATGAGACACATAAAACTATATGGTGGTAGTTCTGTGCAATTCAATTAATATACTACAATTTTAATTATACTGTAAATAGTTGAACATTGTGGGAAATGGATGATATTACAACAAAGCTATATTTTAAGAGTAAAGTGATTGTTTTTCTACATGATGCAAGCAGTTGGTGAAGCCAGAACTGGGATCCGTAATTCCCCAGCTGGCACAGTTGCTATCTCCTCTGTTGCTACTGGCTTTTCAAGCCCTCTATGCACATCTCCGATGCTGCATCTGCACTTGAGTGTTTGTATTGAGTTCTCTTTTTCCCTTGTCATTTCCCAACCTCCTCTAGAGCCCGTGCTGTCCATGTCCAGCTGTTAAATGGCCTACATTTGAATGTTCACAACTCCGCTCTATTTCATATTTCATATTTCGCCGCCCTGCAGTGACTTCTGTTGATCTATTCTGTAATAAAACAAGACACTGTATAAAGCATAGTCAGCAAGACTTTGGGGGAAAGATGACTTTAGCAGTGTGTGAGCAACTGCTGGGAAACCAGGGAATAATGGTCTGATCCTATTACAGGACTCTTCTTAAAGTCGCAGAAAGGAGAACTGAGCAAGGGCTGCTGAACCTGATACTCTTACCTGAGAGGATGACTTACAGCCAGTGTGTGAGGAACGCCGTTTTCCAGATGACTTCCTCTCCGGTTACAGTCTGGCTCTGGCTCCCTGCAAAGTGCTGGAGATTCTCCATGTTCAGTGTTTGAGAAACTTGTCTTTCCCTCTGATGGATTTCTCCACTGTTTTTTAAGTTTCCTGTTGTAGGAGGATAAATTATCTCCTTTGAGCTCTATGTCTTTTGAAAACTATGTGTAGACATTGAGATGTTTCCAATCGAGACAGAGTGTATAAGGTGAATGGCAGTTGATATTATTAAAGGAAGTCTGAAGGCAATACATGTTCTCTCTCCACACAGTATGATTGTGTTGACTTGCTCCTGTTTTAGAAATAAAGGTGGACATTTCCTTATCGTCAATCTCTAAGAGCAGGATGAAATGTTTTGGGGGGTAGTTCTTTTCTTTTATCCAGATGAAGATGTGAAATGGCTGTTTTCATCAGTTGAATTTGTAAATTAGAGGTACTTTTATAATACTGTTCAAAAACTTGCTTTAATGACTTTAAGTGGGTTTATTACAACCCAGAGTTATTAATTTACCATAAACTCCAAGCTATTTATCAAATTTGAAACTGTTGTAAGAAAACTGTAAATATTGGTAAGCTCATGTCATTAGCTTGCTGTGAAGCAGTAGCTAGTTTCATAGTAGGGCTTGCCCAGATCCACTGGGTGGTGATGGAGAGATGTCACAAGAAGCAGAGCGAAAGTTAATGAAGATGAGTAGGAAGGAGAAAGGGAGAAGCAAGGGGGTCCCCCAGGGCACAGACATCATAGATAGAGAACTCCAAGGCAGAACCGCTCTCACACTTCATTTCACATAGTAGTTAGCAGGGAAGAATCTCAATTAGCAAACATTAGTCACCAACCCCTCACCCAGTCTCTGCCTTTCTTCTTGCTAACAGAAGGCCACTTTGGTTGTGTGCCCAATCCCAGTACCTGAATCCTGATTAGCCTCACCAGTCATGATTTAGCGTTACTTTTTTACATTTCTTTTATTTTTTTTAATATTATAATTACTTCATTCCCCCCTCCCACCCACTCCCAAACCCTGCTCTATGTCACTCTTTGCTCTCTTTCAAATTCATGGCCACTCGGCCACCGTGACTCCTCAAATTCATGGCCACTTCTTCCATTAATTACACACGCACACACACACACACACACACACAGATATAAATACACACATACATATAGATAGATGATAGAGAGAGAGGTAGATTCATAGATAGATAAATAGATAGATAGATGATAGATAGATAGATAGATAGATAGATGATAGATAGATAGATGCTAGATAGATAGATAGATAGATAAATAGCTAGATAGATAGATGAGATAGACAGACAAACAGATAGATGCATGCATACATACATACATATTTGTAAATAAAAATAAGAACTACCTGCTATGTCTGTACAGTTCTACTTGCTTGTATGTTTCCAGGGCTGACCATTTGGTATTGAATAACCAATTGGTGTACCTTTTGACCCCATTCCACTTGAAATGACAGTGTTACAATGTGCTTAGACTATCAGCAGTCATCTTGCCACTCCGATGCACTAAACACTGAACGTGCTAAGAGATATAAAGGTAACATGGAATTGGGTTTTTGATGACATTACTGAGTTAAGCCAAACTAAGTGCTTCTTCCCAGTGCTTTATACTATAGAATTAATTGTAATTAGTCGCAATTGAATTGCTTCAGTTTAGAGTTTACCTCAGACCTTTCTTACCTCACTATAACTAAGACAGCGTCAAAGCACTTTCTTACCATTAAAAACATGCATGACATTATCAGTTGCAAAACAATTTTTGCCTTTGACATATTAGACAATTAGATAAGCTTTTCACCAAACTCTGTAACAGGATGTTAAGGATACCTCTTCCCTCTTCAACAACTCTCTAGACAAGATAACATGTCTGGAGTGAAAGACACTATTACCAGAACAGAAATGGGTTTCAATGTGGGTCCTTCTCTAGGTTTTCAGATATAATTTATAAGAAACATTCCTTTAAAAATGCAAGATAATTGTTTTAGGAAATCATATCTCAAAAAGATGCACCATTAGAACCCTGGAACGGGAATTACAGATAGTTGTAAGTTGACATGTGGGTGCTGGAAATTGTATGCTGACTTCCCTTCCTCCTTGACCTGCTGATTTTACCGCATTTGTAATTGAACAATGACATCTCCATTCCTTACTGCCCAGTGAAGTTATAATCATTGCAACACCAGAGCAGAGAACATGACCAGATCAGTGATTATACTGGCATACACAAACTGGGCTGTCAGCTACATAAAACTAGACAATATATTTTTGTGCAGTCTTTAAGAATGAGAAACCATGCTACTGCTGTTCTATGATTTACTATGTTATGTTTTTATCTTAGAGAATACTTCTATTTATTTGAGTAAAAAGCTTGCTGCTGTGCTGGCAACAACCACATACAGTTGAGGTTTACCTCATCTCATGATTTCATTGTTTTCCCTCATTCTTTATGTAATCCCCAAGTGTTTTGTTCACTGAGGAGCCACAGCAATAGGCTGTGTAATATACTGTATATGAACTGCATGGCCTAAGTGTGTAGTAGCCTACACCATCTGGATTTTTTTTAATACTTCACAATGTTCACGTAATTATGGAATTCCCTACTGACACATTTCTCACATTATATCCTTGCTCTTAAGCAACGTGTGATTGTACACATATCTTTTACTATTACTACACATAAGAGATACCCTTACATCTCTTAAAAAGACTGGAAATCTTTCCCATGTCAAAAACGAATCCTGCTCAAAGGATGTGTAGCCACACTAAATAGTAGGGATCCTATTCCCTCCACCTAGCCCCTCGCACACCTTCAGCTACACATTTTCATTCAATAATGAAAGCAAATGCTATAAAGTGTGCCAAGACACAAAATACTGCTTTCATACTTCTTTACATTTCCTACATAAACAGAACGTTTACCAAGTAAATGCAATTACTATGGCCTCCTATCATTTATTTCTAACTATTTGATATGTAGGGTTTTCTGGAACAGAAGTGTGAGCCAAGAGTATATTTAATGCAATACTATTAAGCCAACAATCATTTAGGCAGGTAGCATCTAAACTTACCAGAGATTGTATTATGCACTGGACATGGAGGTGGAGGCAGAAACCTAGCTGGATGCCTAGCAAGTCGCATCACAGAATGGTTGAGTGTCACAGCAATGGCATGGGGACAAAGCCACTTCAAAACTCAGGCATTTCTGCGAAGGGCTTTAGGAGGAAGAAGATTTTAATTGGATCTTGAAGGACTGATTGGGGTTTTGTAAATGAAGAATGTAGGGATACTAAGCAACAGGGGATGCTGGTGGTGCAGACTCTAAGATAATATCGATGCTGATGATTGATTATGGTGGGTGTGAGGGACCCAGGTGAGGAAGAGACTTTGGGGCTGTGCTGGGAAACTTGACATCCAAAAGAAGCAAGAAGATGATGAAGGATCTCAGGCAAAGAAGTAGAAGATTGTTAGGGCAGTTTATGATGGGGCCAGCTGAGGTGGGGAGAATTTATAAACATCTACAATAAATGTTATATATATATATAATGTTATACTATAAATATAACATTATATATATATATATGTATTACAGTGGCAATAATCAAAATACCCTAAAAGGGTAGCACTGAAAGTTTTAGCATCTGTTGAACATGAGGCTAATGGCGTCTGGGGAGCCTTGAAAATAACTCAAGTGGCATGGACAGCTACATCTTCTTAGCATAGAAATGGAAAAGACTTGAGTTTTGTGTGTGTCGGAGAATAAGACAACAGATGCTTTTCACAGCAGCAAGTGTAGGTGCTCATGGTTTATTTAAGCAAAGCTGTCCAAAATATCTACGATTCCCAACCTTTCAGGCTTCACATGTCAACAAGATTTCCAGACAAATTCAAGGAATCAATTTAAAACTGAAAACTTTTCATTCGGCTAAGTCAGGCTATGTTTCTTTAAGCCATCTATTCCTAAAAACACTTTACTTTTACATGAGAATATTTCAACACCAAAACTTAAAAGGCGATACTTAATATAAAAGGCAATTTGTTAAGTTGGATAAATTTGCCGTCTTATGGCAACTCAGCTAGTGCCTCAATCTGCTTCACTTCCTCCTCCTGCCCGACCATTAATCCCATCATAGAATGAAAACATAAAAGCCACAAATTGGCATTTTGGGAAACCACTGAAATGAACTGACACTCAGAGGTGTGGAGGGAACAGAGAAGGATTAGCCGAATACAGAGACCTGTAGTCAGATATTTGAAGGTGAGGAAATGAAAAGCCATAAGTACTGTTTATAGAACACTCTGTGTGCCAATCGCTGTAATAAAGACTTGTGTAATATTTCATTTCAACATCACAGTCATCCTGGGAGTTGAGAAGGACAGCCCATTTTATTTTATGAGCGTAAGAAATGTATTGTTATGGTCCATTTTTAAAATGAGATGTGCTTAAAGTTCACAGAATTCCAGATAAGCCAGAGGTGCCAGGAGACAGTTTGTCCCTGTTTGACTCAGAACTGTGAGAGTTAGAAAGTTATAGGTCTGCCACGTAACTGGGCCCAGGATCAGAAACGGGCATAACAGGACAGGATCTTCTCAAGATGAGGCCATATTAAAGACCAGTGTCTGCGCCAAGTCAGCAAGTCAGCCATTTTTGCTGTTTCTCTAGGCTGGCTTCCAATTCTGCACAACTGTATACTTAAAACTGCTTTGTTTCCATTAGTCTCTTGAACTCATTTATTATCTTATTGTCAAGACAGATAAGGAAACCTAGACTGCAGACATTAAGGTGCCTAACACCATCAATAGGGGGTGAGAGATAATATTCAGTGTTTCATGAACTTGTGGTTCTATGCTTTCTGGTACCGGATTACCCTGCCACCCTGAAAGAACATAATAAATGAGAAAGAGCCATGAATGGAACTCTGAGGAATACTGACACTTAGGAAGGTGCTCCAAGAGAAGAGTCCAGAAGGGAAAACAAGGAAGGTCATGCAAGACAAAGAAGGCCGAGGCAGGAATACTGTGAATTCAAAACCAGGTTTCCTACTACAGTCAGATCTTGTCTCAGAAGGAACGGAAGGGAGGGAACCACATTGGTGAGGATTTATTTTGATTCTTCTGTTTAAGATGCCATCCAGTCCACAATGACAGAAAGGCACAGCAGTGGAAGCCTGAGGTGGCTGGTCACATTGTGTCTGTCTGTAGTCAGGAAGCAGAGAGAAGCATGCTGACGTTTATTTGCTCATCTCTCTCCTTGTCTTCAGTATGGACACACAGCCCATGTTTAAGGTGGGTCTTCCTTCCATCCATCAATTTAAAATTCTTTAAAAAATATTCTCATGGACCCACTCAGAGGTGTGTCTCCTAGGTAATTCTCAACCTAGTGAAGTGGAAAAAGAAGATTAACCATCATACTCATGTGTCGATGGGTTTTTTTGCCTACATGTATGTCTGTGTACCATGTGCATGCAGTGCTCACAGAGGCCAGAAAAGGGCGTCCAATCCCTTGGAACTAGAGTTACAGTTGTGAGACCCATGAATGTGCTGGGAACCACACCCAAGTCCTCAGGAGCAGCCAGTGCTCTTAACCACTGAGCCATTTGTACAATCCTATAATTTTTTAAACTTTCTTTTTATAATTACTTTGTTATATCTTTCTCCTGATTTGATCCAGACTAATAAACTTTATTTCCACTTACCTTCATTAAAACAATTAAACTAATAAGTTAAGTTTAAATAGTAGTAACTGTCTACAAAATACAAAGAAAACATCACAACTTTGAGAGAAAACAACAATACCACTGATACCTGTGGTACCTTTACTGAACTCCTATCCCATGCTAAGTAGTATGTTTCTCACTTTAGTTCAGTTCTCACGAGAACCACAAGAGAATATCCAAAACTCCATCATTCCAAATGTATCAGTGGAATACCCTGAGACTTAGAGAGAGGAAGAACTCATCAAAGCTCACACCCCTGGGAACAGGTTCAAAGCCAGGTGGCCTGATCCCAGACTCCATGCGCTTCCCAGAGCCTGCTTCCCAGTACGGTTCTCCGTTGATGTTTTTGTGCTCTTTGCTCTTAACTGCTCCTTTTCTCAGCTTGCCTCTGAAGATCAGTAAGCAAGAAACAGCTACCTAGTACTCAGCTCCCACTGAGAACACACAAAAGAAAAAAGCTTTTCATGTGTATTTCTCCTCAACCCAAAAGACGTATTTTTCTGTCATGAAAGCAGTAAAATTGAACCTTGCCTTTTTTCCCTTTTCAAACTAAGCTGGCTTTTTAGGCTCCAGTCACACAAATAAACATTAGTCCTGGGGAGTTTATTTCTCTTAGCATATTCAGGATTGTTGGTTAATATTATATAATTATATATATTTACTATGTTGTTCACCTGAGAAATAAAAAACAAGACAAAACATGTCAAACCCAAATTCCATATCTTGCAAAAAAATATCTTCACTTACGAAGTTTAACAAAGATACCTGCAATATCTAAATGAGGTGGGCCTATTATTGCAAGTCTATAATCCCAGCTAGGCAGGTTAAACCGAGGCAGGGAGACCACAAGTGACAGCACAGAGTGGGCCTCTTAGTCTGACAATGTCTTCAATTAAAAACTTTACAAGATGTTTCAGAGGTAGAGGGCTCACTGAGCACACAGAAGGCCCTAGTTTCAATGCATAGGACTACAGGCTGCTTTTGGAAAGAACAGTGCTTTGTCTCATGGGGGACAGATTCCAGGGACAGCTTTGCCATTTCTGCCCTACACTTCCCAGTCAGCCCTGGAGGGAGCCCAGGGATAACAGAAAATCACCAATTTCACATATTGTCACCCTGAGGCCAGGTATCCTTAGACAGCAACCGTGGCCATGTGGCCACACCATCTACTGCTCCTATCACACACTACACCATCTAAGCTCTAGGCCCACAGAACATCGAAATGACCCCTTGAACAGAACCTACCTTTTAGCAAGTGGAATTGAGCCTAATCCAATGCACTAGTCCTGTGTCATAACATAGCGAATAAGCAGACCACCAGACAGAGGAAAGAGGTAAAAATCAGCCCCCTCTCCATGTCACTCAAAGACATAATTGGAAAAACTAGAATGCCCCCCCCCAATTTTTGGTAATGCTGTTGCCTACTCACTTCAATATCCTTACACATGTAAGTGTCAAGCAAATAAAAGGAGAGATATTAGCAGAGATAATGGAGTATGAGTCTTACAGGGAAGTATGATGGCTGGGATAGATAAGGGATAGGGAAGAACATGATAAGCTTTCAGGTGTCAGTCTAACCAGGCATAAAGCAACCCAGGGCCTAATGAAGACTCAGATCCCTCAGAGATAATGTGGGGCCTGAGCCACCATTCTAGGCAACCCACTCAGCCTAGAAGTGCCAACCAATTGGGACGAGAAGTTAGAATGCATCATGAGACAAGAAGTGATGAGTACTAGTTATGGCCCTGGGATAAGTAAAGGGCAGCTGCTAGAATTTATCCCAGTCACCCTGTTGACATCACTCAGCATCCTGGACAAGCTGTCCCAAGATCATGTGTGTCTAAGCTCAAAGGATACGCCATAGAGAACACTGTTGCTGTCCCACCCACACTGGAAACATGGCAGAAGCAACCCTTTTCCTAGCTACTCTCTCAGCTGCTAACAACTCCCGGTTACTTGTATCTCTGGAGAACCACACTCATAAAAACAGCAGCAAACAGAGCAATGTCCCCTGGGAGGCTGGGAAGCTGCCATCAAACCTTCCTCAGGGGAGATGCTGTTGATAACTCATTTTCTCACTACTTGGGCTGGAAGTGACGCTATCAGGCTGGTCCCTACAGCATCCCTCTGAGATCAAACTACGGGCAAAACCCCATTGGTTGTGGTCCTTGATGAAGTGCCCATTCACGCTCGATCCCTAGTACTCTCTCTTTCTCTCCCTCCTTCCCTCCATCCCTCCTGTCTTCTCCCTTCCTCCATTTCTCCCTCTGTCTCCCTTTCTTTCTCCCCCTCCCCTCCCTCTCTCCCTCTCTCCCCCTCTGCTCTCTTCCCTGTCCTGTCTTCTTCGGTTCCTTTTCCCCTGAAGTGAATGGCTAACCATTAAGAACTTCTATGGCACCCTTAACTTTCAGAAAATTGATCAAGGACACGTGACCTTAAAACGATGCTCAGCTACATATGGTGACAGGAGGGTAGGAATTTAAAAAGCTAAATTAGGATTAACATGAAAGAAGCCAATTTGCAGAGGAAGTCTGGAAGCCCAGTGAGCAGAGCACGCACTAAACCAAACAGGAAATACAAACTGGAAGGGAGAACTAAAGATCATGGCAGGATGGATGCCTTTTGGCGGCTTCTGCTTCAGCCTGGTAGCCCACATTCATTCTCGGTAGTGCTTTTTCCTTTCCTGACAATCTATCTCCTTTCTATACCTAACTTAGAAGTCATGACTTTTTCTCCATCTCTCCTGTTGGCTGCTGGTCCTTTCCCATAACCTGTACTACATGTTTTTCCTTAAATGTTAAGAAAAATATCCATGAGCTTCCTTTTGAGTCCATTTCTAACTTGTTCTACTAATGAGACTAGATACTATCTTAGGGTTTCTCTTGCTGTACTGAAACACCGTGAGGAAGTTGGGGAGGAAAGAGTTTATTCAGCTTACACTTCCACATTGCTGTTGACCACTGAAGGAAGTCAGGACAGGAATGCAAACAGGTCAGGATCCTGGAAGCAGGAGCTGATGCGGAGGCCATGGAGGAGAGCTGCTTACTGGCTTGCTCGGCCTGCTTTCTTGTGGAACCAGGACCACCAGCCCAGGGATGGCACCACCCATCATGCCCTGGGCCCTCCTCCATTGATCACTAATTGTGAAAATGCCTTACAGCAGGATCTCATGGAGGCATTTCCTCAACTGAGGTTCCTTCCTCTCTGAAGACTCTAGCTTGTGTCTAATTGACATACAAAGCCAGCCAGTAAAGATGCCCAAAAGGGTGTCTTAATTTCCCTGGCAACATCCATGACTTGTAAAATTTGATGGATTTCTATCAAATCCAAAACCTAAACAGAGGAGTGGATTTGATCAAACACCATTGTGTACATATATAGGAAAGTCATAATAAAACTCCCTTGTTTTGGACTATTAAGATAAAGCTAATAAAAATTTAAAAATCCGAGGCTTGAAAGAAAATTATTAAGTTTGTAATTAGTGCAAACTACACAGCACTTTACACTTAGTGTCCCTCCAATAGAGTTCACGGTAAATGTAATGGAACACTTTTTACAGGATGAGGCAGTCAGTTCTCCGCTACACTGACAGTGTCTTTGCAAAATCGTTACTCTTCGGGCAGGAAAGGTGCAATCACACAGAAAGCCTGCAGATTAGTTGTTTTGTACGTCCCCCCCAATATCGCAACAGAAAACACCTGCAAATGAGAGAACTGACTTTTGAAACAATTTTTCCCGCTCTGTGAAATTTATTCTGCTTCTTATTAATCACTGCTCAGGCAGTTATTCACAAAACCTACACTATTGCAAAACAGATCACAGCCCAGCACTTTGCTAGATCAAAATTGTTCTAGAAGTGATAGATATAAAAGTCATAGACTCTAACACACTCAAATGTGAGGGGAAACGTCAAAGAGATTTTACATCTTAATTGGTAGTCCGTAGCACTAGGGAAAAGGAAAGCCTTCCAGGCAGGTCACAAAACACATGTGTTTTCTTTTAATTCTGATTCCCCAAGGCTATGAGACTGGAAATTCATTTATGTAATCCAAATGAGAGGGTGGCACCTGGGATGTGTATCTCAAGTGGTAGAATGCTCGCTTAGCATACACAAAAGTTTGAGTCTAGTCCCCATCATCACAAAAACATAAAATAAACTTCTAAAAATCATGAGGGAAAAAGATTCAATAATGATTAAAGAGCTAATGTTATTATTCATCCTCTATAGGTCTAACAATTTCAAAATTCATCTTCCCTAAAAGGGAGTTTCAAATATTTTGACAAATCATTATAATTAGGCACTAAATTAGCACTGGATTTTATCACAGAGTTTTGAAACAGAACATCTGAGTGCACTAACTATTGAAATAGTGATCTCTGTTCAAATTGCTTAGGCTGTTCTCCCAGACCCTTCCAGTTTGGGCCTTATCTTACTTTCCTGGCTTTTGTGTATAGTTATTTTTTAAATATATTCTTGAAGAACTTCATATATGATAAGGCTGAAAATGATCATATCTACCCCATCCCCCTCCCGATACCCCCCTGGAGACCCCCCTCCCCCGCAAAACACTCCATCCCAACTTCATGTCCACTATTTTGTTTTTTAAGTAACCCATTAAGTCTAGTTGGTTTCTTCTGACCAACCCTCTCTATGGTTCTCACAATCCATTGAAATTGGGCTGCTGTGGCATAATCCTGTTGAACTCTGTGATTATGTATTACTCTCATTGGTTTAATAAAGAACCAACTGGCCAATAGCTAGGCAGGAAGAGGTTAGGCAGGAGAGCCAGACTGAAAGGATGCTGGGAAGAAAAAAGTTGGTGTCTTCAACCAGACAAAGAGGAAGCAGGAGTTGAACATGCTGTGTTGAAAAAAGGTACCACAGCCTGGCGGTGGTGGTGCACGCCTTTAATCCCAGCACTCGGGAGACAGAGCCAGGTGGATCTTTGTGAGTTTGAGGCCAGCCTGGTCTACAGAGCGAGATCCAGGAGAGGTGTAAAGCTACACAGAGAAACCCTGTCTCGAAAAAACCAAAAAAAAAAAAAAAGGTACCACCATGTGGTAGAACGTAGATATGGGTTAATTTAAGTTGTAAGAGCTAGTTGGTAACAAGCCTAAGCTATTGGCTGAGAATTTATAATTAATCATAAGTCTCTGTGTGGTTATTTGGGAGCCGGCTGGCAGGACAGAAAAGCCTGCCTACAATGACATGTTTCTCTGTCTGTTTGTTTCTTTATTGCAACAGAGTAATTTAAACACCACTCTCTGGAAGAAACTGCTTGGCTTCAAATTCTTCAGCATTGCTTTGTATCACACCTCAGACTTCCATACCAATTTGTCATTTTATTCCTGATTGTTTCATTGTACATCTTTAAGTCTAATCTTACTTTCTTCTAACATGGGCATATTCATTATCACATGTGGAATATTAACAATAATTCTTGGAGGTTATTAAACAGTCAGTATTCAAATGACAGTGATTATCTACATGACATTTGACATGTTTAATTTGCTTTCAAACAAGAATTACACCTTACAATTGATTTTGTGTTACTCAGGTCTTAAATGTTTCCCATGCCTAAAAGCCTCCTTTGCAGTTTTGCTTACAAAGTACTTGATGATTTGTTGTCCAGAGACCTGTATTTTAATGACCACTTCCTGGTGTCATTTAATATGTTCTTCTGTTCTCTACATTTCCTGTAAGCTAGTAATTGAATCTAGGACAAACAGAACTGATTCAATATAAAACTATGAGAAAGAACACTTTAAAGATGGTGATGTACTGATGCACATGATGTCCAGAGCTTTCTCTTTTTATGATGGTAACAACTATAAAAACCACAATTTCTAGCATGACAATTAGGGTGTTTGGCCATCCTATCACCAGAGTAGGTCAGTTCGAGCTGTCTCTCGACCATTGCCAGTAGTCTATTGTGGAGGTATCTTTGTGGATTTTTTGTGGACCTCTCTAGCACTTTGCTTCTTCCTATTCTCATGTGGTCTTCATTTATCATGGTCTCTTCAGAGCAGATTTTTTTTTAATGCTGAATGCTGTTTGTTGAGGGAGGGAAGAGGTCTTAATTACAGGCTTACAGCACAATGGGAGAACTCTGGAGGGCCAAAGTTCGCTACCGATGTTTTACAATCTTGCCTCTAAGCTGTAATTGTCGTGCTAGAAACCTCATCCAATGACTGAGGGAACTGGATGCAGTGATCCACAGCCAGGCCCCAGGTGGAACTCCAAGAGTCCAACTGGCGAGAAAGAGGAGGGTTTGTATGAGCGAGAATTGTTGAGACCAAGGTTGGAAAAAGCCC
>CABHPH010155197.1:42480-54603 GCA_902168325.1 Peromyscus nudipes | reverse complement strand
AAATGTTCCAGAAGCAACAGGAAAAGGAAGGAACAAGTGGCACAGTCTGAGTCAACAAGGCAAGAATTGAGTACACATTAAACCAAACACAAGAAGACCATTGTGCTTCTTTGTGTGAGAATAGCACAAAGTCAATGGAATATAAGACAAAAAACAATCTTCAATAAGGTGATGGAAAGTGATAACTAGAGGCATTTTATAAAGAAAATTATTTCTGTAATTTCATTTTTTTAATTTTATTTTACTATATTTTTGAGACAAGTTCTAACCGTGTACCTCAGCTGGTCTGGAACTCACTATGTAGACCAGGCTGACTATAGACTCATAGAGATCTGCTTGCTTCTGCCTCCCAAGAGATGAGACTAAAGGCTTGTGCCTTCATACTAGACTTGGAAGCTCATCTTTAGATAAGGGTTAAGATATCAATTAAGGGAGCTGGGGAGATTACTCAGTAGTTAAGAACACCATCTGTTCCTCCAGAGAACTGAATTAAATTCTTAGCACCTACAAGGCAGCTCACAACTGTCTATATCTCCAGTTCCAGGAGGGTTGATATCCTCTTTTGGCCTCTGTAAATACTGAGCATGGCCATGATGCACAGAAACACATGCAGGCAAAACAAACCTGCATTCATAAAATTAAAAGAAAGAAATGAATAGGTGAAAGGTAGTTTCAATGGGGGATATATTTTAATTTGTTAATTGAGGTGGGTAAGGCCAAAGCACTGGACCACACCTTAAGAAAACAATGAGCTGTGACATGGGCATTCGAAACAAGTGCTCTGACCAAAGGAAACCTGTCCCATAAGCTCCAAACAGGAAAATGATGACATGATGATGTGCAACCCAGGGCCAACCAAGAAACACCACGGCAGCTAGAAGCAAAACCTTGTCAGTAGCCCACATATATACCCCAGCCTTTTGTTTCTTTTTCTTTTTTCTTTCCTGATTTATTTTATTTTATTTTTGGTTTTTTGAGACAGGGTTTCTCTGTGTAGTTTTGGTGCCTGTCCTGGATCTCACTCTGTAGACCAGGCTGGCCTCGAACTCACAAAGATCAGCCTGGCTCTGCCTTGCTTACAATCTCCCTGATTCTGAGTCATTGCCTCCACATCTTCTTAAACCCTGCCCCTGGGTATCAGGACCAGCAAGGATTAAAGATATGATGCCACCACCTAGTTTGAGGATTTTTAAAGGTTTTCTTATTTTGTTTTTTTTTTATTCGTATAAACATTTTGTTTGTGTGTTTTGAGTATGTATTGCAGAAGACAGAATAGGGCATCAGATCTCCCTAAATTGACTGTGAGCCACTGTGTGTGTGGGTGTTGCAACTAAATTCAAATCCTCTAGAAAGCAGTAAATGCTCTTTACTGCTCAACCATCTCCCTAGCCCAAACATGAAGAGTGCTTGTTAGTGTGAAAAGAAATGGTTAATGACACATATTCCACCCTAACAAATAGAGGAATGAGCTGCTATATATTGAATGAGAAATGTCTCCATGGTTCATGTATTTAAATAGTTGTCCCCAGATCATAATGCTGTTTGGGAGGCCATTGAACTTTCAGGATATGGAGTTTGCTAGTGGTCATATATAACTGGGCTGGGCTTTCTAGTCTCACCCACTTCCAGTTCACTCTGTATTTTATGTGTCTTCAGTTGAAATGTAATCTCTTAGCTTCCTGCTTCTGCCACCATGCCTTTCCTGCCACCATGGATATAGTAGTTTTTGTTTATCACTGTTATACAACCCAATGACCTAGGAAACTTACAGAAAAGATAACTTATTTGGGCTCTGGTTCCACTCTTTTACATACTGGCCATTTTCACGCTTATTTCCTTATCTTCAAGATGGGAACCCACTGAGACTGGTCACAGGTTGCTAAGGTAGGATTCCAAATTCCCTTGGTTAAGTAATATGTAGGAGGGAGTATACCAGAAGGAAACGATAGCTGTAAATGACTTTCACACTTATTGTTCTGGAACAATGAATTGATCTTTTTTCCATGAGTACAACTCTTTCATTGACTGATGTCACTTCCCTTTGTGATATTTTAATAAGTGAAGAATCAGTACACATGGAATAAACAAAGGTAGAGAAGCTAGAGTTGCGTAGCAAAGACTGGCCTTAAGAAACACAGAATAACATGTCATTGTCGGCACCTTAAACAGCTAAAGCACATTTTTTAGTAGAATGGAACTAGTGTAAAGTTGGTTCAGTATGGAGGGAAGATTTTCTGCTGATAAATTCCCCTAACACCTGCACTAAGCTACAAGGAGCACTTACGTCTTGCTAGAAATACCACTCAGTACTATATAGCAATATCCCACCTAATCCTCACAATAGCCCCATGGGCTGTGGTAGTGCTACTATATTTTATGCAACAGGAAACATAGACTCCAAGAAGAGATACAGATATGGTCATCTGGGTGAAGCAGACAGTCAGGCATAATCCAGGCTTACCTTAAAGCTCACTCTTTTATCCGTGTTGATTTATTGCCAGGTATGGGGAGAACCAGGCTGGACTTGGAAATATAAGATAGTAGCAAGCTTCTAGCCATAGCTAAACCAGAGCATACATTTAGTTTCAAGTGTAAAATTAACAAACTGGAGTCATGTTTTCCAGAATTCAATTCTCTGCATAGTGCTGGCCACTGACAATTAGAAAAGGATGTGGAGAGAAGAAGAAAGATTCACCCGTACACTTCCTGTTTCTGAAAGTCAGAGGGAGAGCCAACTGCATTGCAGTCCATGTAAGTTGCCTCTGGTCTGTAGTACCTGTGGTTGGCCTGAGGCCATGTTAACCACACCTTGGCTTTGTGCTGTATCTACCTCTTGGTGGTCTTCAAATCCTGAACCAGAGTGTAGTTGCTGAGTCATCAGACCTGCCTGAGGCACTTCCTGCTATGATCTTTGCAACTCAAACACAACCACCCTTCTAATCAGGGTATTAGCTTAGGTTCTTGAAACAGAAAATTCTTATCTCTTACAAGTCACCCAGATTATCAAAGATGGAGGCTTGATGGTGGCTTGAGATGGACACAAATTCCAATCTTCCTTAGAATGTGATCCCAGTTTATCCTTAGTCATCCTACCTTTGATCCCATTCCTGACTCTTGACAACTAGTCCTTTAAGTCTAGCAGGACACAGTAGCATAAGGCCCACCTGCACTGTTTGGCTAACCCTGCAATTATAGGAACCAAAGCTCATTATAACCCCTAGTTTTACATCTCTTTGCTGTTTTTCTCCACATGAACCATTGGAGGCAAAACAGGTCTGATTCATGTAACACAATATAACTATGAAGTGCAGCCAACTGGTTTCTGTGATAATGTCCAAAGACTATTTAAAAATATAAATGTGAGTGCCTGGGGGGCACTCACCAATTTAAGACAGAGCACCTGTGTGGCCTGGGCAGGCGTCTCCATGACGGGTAAGGTGACCTGCTGACGTCCCACCCAACCCAAGTCAGAAGCTCATTTTTTAATAAAAGGGGGACCTGTAGGGCCCTGGCCCCTGTTTTGGGTAACTGCTGCCTTGCTTGTGCACCTTGACCTTGATATCCTCCCTATGCTAATTCCCTGCCAGGTTCCACCCTCCTGAATGCTTAAGAGAAGTTCCTTGTCTGTGTATCATGAATAATGGGCGTTAACAGATTAGAAGCAAGATTGTAAAACATCAGTAGTAAACTTCTGCCCTCCGGGGGTCCTCCCACTGTGCTGTAAGCCTGTGTTTAAGACCTCCTCCCCCCTTCAATAAATGACATTCGGCATTTAAAATTAAAAATTTATATATATATACATATATATATATAATTGAATGATTGAATGAATACTGTGAATGTAATCTATGAATACCACAAATGTGATTAATATCATGAGTGTAATTAATGAATATCATGAGTGTAATTTAAAAAATAAATAAATAAAAAATAAAAAAAAATGTAAATGTGACCTACATGGACAGAGAAGTCCCATAAGAGGATTAGAAAATGGACTACACTTGAAAGACATGTGTATTAAGGAATTCTGAATTCCTACCTTCACAGCCTTCCTGGTAGGACCTTCTTGACTACATGTAATAACCTCCTCTGAAGAGTCCAGTGTGGCATTCTGAGTCATCCGAGAAGCCTCTGCTATGTGCTACAAAGTGAGCCAGATGTCCTCAAATCTAGTGAAATCATCATGTATGAGTCTCAAATTGCACATTCGAGACCCTGGTATTTTCTACAGCATTTCTGCACTACCATCCCACTTTCTACACGAGAGTTGAAAACTGGAGTCTTGGTTCATTTCAGTATGTTATTTTTAATCACCTTGTTAAATTTTATGCACTTAGTACATACACAGTAGCCTTGTTGTAAAGGAGCTAAACCCAAAATGAAAATCAGAAGTGGTCTGTCACCTGTCTTTATGTATCAATTCTTGGGCATGATACTTCTCTCCTCACAATACCCTTCAAAACAGACATTTGTTATTTTACAAACTTTCTTTTTAAATGTTTCCAAATTCCCATTGAATACCAAAATCAATTACGTGTAACTCACTTAATTAAATCACAAATGAAAATGGAATGAATACAAAGTCAGCAGAAAAAGAAAAAAAAATCTAAGCCATAAAAGAAGGATCCAAGTTTACATTTTGTACAAAGTAAATATACTCAACACTGTATAAATAATGTGGAATGCACATCAAGGAAGATCTTTGCAATGTATTAAGTAAAATGAAATAACTTGCTACTGTAAACTTATTTTACATGTGTGTCTGCAAAGAGTCCAAGGAATGAAAACCTGATAATGCTAGTTTAATGATAGAATTCATAACTAACTCCTATGTGAGTTTTTGGGAGATTTAATCATTAAAAAATCAGGGAAAGACTTCAGTGTTATTCAGTTAACTTTCAACATAAGTTTTAAAACTATATGTCATCCTATTAAGCAGTATTTCATTAAATATATAATGGTTTGTTAACAGCTAGAAGTTAGAAGTGAGCAGTACATTCTTCTCCCCACTGTAGGGTAAAAGGCCAGCCAAAGAACCCTACCCTGGCCCGGAAACCAGAGCTAGTGAAGGAAACCCACACTGACCCTGAAACCAGAGCCAGTGAAAGAAATATGTCACAGTCCTAAAACTAGAGCCAAAAGGCTAAAGATGACCAGTGAAAGAAACAGTTTGGTCCTAAAACCAGAGCTAGCTCTGCCCTTGACTAATGAAACCAACCAATCCCTGAGTAGGAAAACCAACCAATCCCTGAGCAGAAAATCTTCTCCCTAGAGAAAATCCACCCCTAAGAAGCCCTATATAAACCTCTCTGCCTGTTCAGTTTTAGGTGGTCCTTTTCCACCCTAGCAGAGGCAGCCAGTCTCCTGGACTCCTCCTTCCCAAATAAATCTCTTTCTTAAGAGTTTTGGGTGAAGACCTTCTTTTGCTGGCATGGAACAGAAGACCTTTGCTGAGACATTTCTTTAGCAGGGCTGAGCATAAAACAATAACAACCTCAGAAAAAGCAACGACTTGTCCCCAGAGCCTGAGGATATTGCTACATTTCTGCAGGGGTTTCCCTTTTAACAGAGTGAATGGGCCGGTGCAGAAGAAGGCACCAGTATCTTTGCTAGGACACTCCCTTAGGGGAACAGAGCAGAGCTCAGCTATAAGGCTCTCTCTAGGAGGGGAGCAGAATTGCTACCTCCTGAAGGGAGACCATCCCCCACTGCACCTCATCCTCAGGTATCACCTGACTTCCAAACAAGCCAGGATACTTTTCCCTCCAGACCTGTCCCTTTGCAGCTCCAGGTATAGCCTGACTTCCTGACAAGTCAGGATACCTTTCCTTCCAGACCTGTAACACTTGCACCCACTGTATATCCAGAAGTTACAAATGACAAATTCATGATACCACAGATAACCATAAAAGGAGAAATGTGTCAGACCAAATTTAATTTGACCACGTAATACAACTTTAAAGAACAAAAGTGGAGAATTTCATGCAAATGAGAGGGGAAAAGACATCTCAATGTGTCTGCATAGTCAAAAGATGTTTTCCAAGATGGATTTCCCGTAATATCAGCATCTATAAACAGACACAAACATCTCAGAGCACTTCCCAGGAGAATTACCCACAGACTCTCTGACATTCTATCACAATTTTCTAGGGGAAAAATTTAACCTCTATCCATAGAAGCTTTTTTCTAGCTGGTGATTTACAAAAATGGGGCAGGGTGGGCAAACTAATTTCTGGGGAGGATTTACTTTGCAGGTCATTGGGTTGTGGTCAGTAAAATGAGAGGAAAGAATACGAAGGCTACCAAAGAGATTCGGGGATGGAATACTAGGAACTCCAGTCAGAAGCAAAATATGCTCATTGGCAAAAGATTTCTTGCTTGAGAAGCATCAAAAATTATAAATACATTTTCTAACCAGGTGAAATAATCTTAAAGAAAATCATGTTAATGGGTCAAGCTTCCCACTTACACAGAGTCCCACAGCAGTTCTACTGAGTAAATCTGTTTTTAGGTAGCTAAACACTCACAATTGCAAAGCAAGTGTCTACTAGTTGCTCTGGAAAATGGACATAAGTAGTGAGTCAAAACCCACTAGGATTGGAATTGTGAAATAGAAAGATAATGATGGCTACAGAAGACAAGTCCTCTAAGGAGAAATAGATTCAATGCAAGAACAAATGAGAACTTACAACTCTAGTGTGCGTTAATCACATGACCAACATTAAAAAGATTATCACAAAATTGACGAAGTCAAAGAAACAGAAACTGTTTTTGAAAAATTAAAATATTTTTTCTCGGCTATCTTTATTTGTAGCTATATGAGCTTGTAGTAGGAGTTCCTCAATGTAACAATAGTGGTATAAGATACAAAATGTCTGTTTCAGAAAAGATGGAAAGGTTACAAAGCCAGAACAAGAAGGGCCAGAAATCTGAGAGAGGAATCCCAGTGAGTAAAAGCAGCTTTCTACACACTGTCTTTCCCTTCAGGAAACAGAAGGACAGGAGCATGGACTGCTTCTACAATACCTGAAACCAAAGGAAAGGTCACTAAGAACTCAAATTTAGGTATATGAGTATTCAGGGACTTCTCAAAGAAAATTGCCCAAGGAAATCAATGATACATTTTCACGTTGAGACACTTTTTTTAAATTTTTTTTTTATTTTAGCTGCATGAAGGCAGGATGTCAAGAGTGAACCCTAGAATCCACAACAATGACCAGCCTAGCAATGCATGCCTATTGGTGCAATACTAGCATGAATGTCATCAGAGTAACCAATCTCTTTCTGGTTAGATTTAAGGCCTTCTCCACAAGTTCAAACCCATACTTGGCACCAATAGTGGGACCAAGAACCTGTGGCTTAAAAGGGTATGGACCACAAGGAAGAACCAACTAGTATTCCTCTGCTAAATAAGCAGGATATTAAACAAAATCCTAATGACTTATCGTTCTATTTATAGATTAGTGCAGATGCCAACCCTCATCAGAGAAGCTTCTCTTTGTAATAGATACTGATTAACATAGAGACGCCATAACTGGTCAAATTGTAAAGAACACCCAAAAGGTGCATTTTATATCACACCCCATCCCAAGAAACAAGGATCATTGTGGAAGAGAGTACAGAATTAGAGCTGGTAGATGACTACACAGAAACATTGTTTTCTGAACACAGCAGGACAGTGGCACATAAAAATTCACATGGTTGTGACAGCAAGTAGAAGACCTGCACAAGCTCAAGCTAGACAAAAATGTAACCAGAAGCAATGAGGTGGGACTGAAATCTTGCCCTAAGTTAAGGACCTAGTGGCATTTGACAACTTTGGGAAGAGAGTCAGCTTTTTCTAGGGATGAGATTCCTTTTCCTTAAGAGTGACCACAATTCATGAAAGCCACAGACCAGAGAGTATATGGGAATCACAAACTGTACTTGGGTATTTGAAGAAATAAAAAGGACACACAAAGTAGTGTTGGAAGGAAAGCAGGAAGAATTGTAAAAAGTTAGGAGAGGGGACAGATATGATTAAAATACATAGTACAAAATTCTCGAAGAACTAAGTAAAAATGAGTAATTTTTTTAAAGTTGAGAATATTATCCAAATTTAGAGTAGGTATTATAGAGTCCTAGATTAACTGAAACATACATTTTGCTGCAATTATTATACACCAGACAGAGCATTCTACATTTAGATTTGGAGTACACAGAGGATGGCAACCTTGGAATAAAAACAAGACTCACAAAAGTGACCAAACAGTTGATTGAGAAACTTTTCAGTTCCTGACTGGACATGGCAATCCACTCTTCTTTACCTGCCTCTCAGAGGACATAGTGAACCTTCTCTAAAGGAAAACAACCTTCCATTCATACATAGAACCTCCAATGTTTATACCTGATACTTGACTTGTTAACTGGATGGCAGAAGCATATAGACATGAATGAATTACATATAATATGTAATTTATTAATTCATGTGTATGTAACTAGTGAGAAGGAGATGAATAGAAACAGAATAAAGGTGTTACACATTAAGTACTTACTAGACACTAATTAACACCCACTGTCATTCTTTAAAGAAAATTATTCTGTACCTGGGTATGATGGTACATACCTATAGTAATAGACTTGAAAGGATGGGTCAGAAGTTGTGGATCAGCATGAGTTTGATGGCAGCCTAGATAATATAGTGAGTTCAGGGTCAGCCTGAAATATGAAACTAGACCCATAAAATAAAAAAGAATAAGTTTTAGAATGCAATTAGGAATTATTCTAGTTTAGTAAGGAGGTGGTAGCAAGTTCCCATCTATGAACCATGATCTTACTAGCCTCAGGTCATCAGCTAGATCTCTAGTACAAGGGGTGATTATCCTCCTTAAGTCCAATTAGGCAGCTACTGCTTACCACCAAGTTGTGAGTACCACAATTGCACCTTTAGGGATATATAACCATGCTGGTTATTGTGGTGGTATTGTGTTCCCCAAAATATTGTGTATGCTAATAAACTTATCTGGGGTCAGAGAACAGGACAGCCACAATATTAAACATGAGGATAGGCAGTGGTAGCATACGCCTTTAATCCTAGCATTCCAGAGGCAGAAATTCATGTGTTCAAGGATACACCCAAGCATGGTGACCCACGCCTTTAATCCCAGAAAGTCAGCCTTTAATCCCAGGGAGTGGTGGTAGAAAGCAGAAAGGTATATAAAGCATGAGGACCAGAAACTAGAGGCATTTGCCCTGGGGAGGCCTTTGGCCTGGAGAAGCATGTAGCTGGTTAAGCTTTCAGGCTTCTAGCAGCAGTTCAGCTAAGACCCATTCTGGATGAGAGCTCGGGGCATCCAGTCTGAGGAAACAAGACCAGCTGAGGATCCAGCGAGGTGAGATAGCTGTGGCTTATTCTGTCTCTCTGACCTTCCAGTGTTCGCCCCAATAACTGGCCCAGGTTTGATTTTATAAGAACTTTTAAGATTCATGCTACAGGTTATTGTTTTGGTTCATAGGAATTACAGCTGAATAAGACCACTGATTGCTTATCTTTCTTGGCAGCTTACCTAGCACCTTTTGGTACCATAAAAGATACACTGTAGGATGAGGCTTTCAGGTTAGATGCAGCTAAAATTTTCCAAGTCCTGTGTCAAATGGGTGTGGTATCATCAAGAATACAGGCATATCTTCAGCCTCTGAGAAGCAACCAATGGTGACAGCAATAGCCAATCCTATTTTGGGAATCACTTAGATTATTCTGACCAATAACTCAAGTGGAGAGTTCTCATTCATGGTACTATGGTTCAGGTTTGCTAGACAGTCCCTCGTGGGAGGATCATTTTTAGCCCAAGTGGCAAAACCTCACTTAAGATATACACAAATCTTATACATGTAAATTATGTACATACATAGGTATATAGATACATAATTTATAAATGTTATATATAATATTTATTAATGCTATGTATAATTTTAAGTAAATTTAAATATTATGTTTCCTTCAGGTTTTACCAAACATCCTTAGTGTAATTTTTCCTTCCTTCCTACCTCTCCTTCTGTACTGATCTCCTTGCATGATTCACAATCAAAGCCTCCCCAGCTCATTTTCTCATTTTTTATTTATATCACCTATATCCTGCTATTCTCTCCTATACTCCCACCTGTGGTTCCTTTTTACTTTCCTGGTTTCTGTGTTTACACACACAAAAGAAATCCAAATGAAATAAAACAAACAAAAACAAAAATATAATAAATAAACAACCTCCAAATGGAAACCCAAAACATCTATAATTAAGAACTAATAAAATTAGCTATGTGAAGAAAGCTGAAAAGGGAATAAGTGAACAGAAATATAACTCATAGGAAACTATTCAACATCAGACTTAACAATGAGAAGAAGAGGTAAAGGAATCAATGGATGTAAGAGATTTGGAGCTGTGGTGAATAATGTTAACTTGTGTGTAATTTGAGTCTCAGGGGTCACAGAAGGACAAGAATAGGTAGGATAATCGTGCATACAAAGCTGTGAATATTACAATCCTGAAGACACAACAAATGCTGGGGAAGTAAACAGAAGGAAAATAAGAAAAAGACATGCCATGAAAACATTGCCATGCTCATTAAAGATTAAAAAACATCCCTTAACAAAGACAAATGAACAAAAACTTACTTGTTTTTAGGAAGGAAAATATTAAGAATGAGAGCTGACATTGACACATTAAAAACTGGAAGCCACAAGACAATGAAATTGCACCTTATTTGAAAGAAAGCACCTGTCAACCATATGCCTCTATTCAGGGAATAAAACATCCAAGAAAGGAAAACCAAGGCACCTTTCTTATTTGTACTAATATTGTTGCAACATAAAAACTATCATAGACAATTGAAAGTTATTCCATACAGAAAACAAGAAATGGGGAAAGGAAGAATAAATAGTTACTGAAAATTATTAGGTGGATGGCAGTACAAATGAACTCCCCAAAGGCTAATAATATGCTATTTGTTCATAATCATGTAGTGAGATGTGTATACAAAATAAGAAAGAAGAGCCACAGTTCCTTAAACAATCATAATTCAACAATAAATTTTGTCAGTAGCACCCCCTCTGAAAAAGAAAAAGGACATGAATATAGGAGGGGAACATTTTGTGAAGAATCATACATTCTGCGGGAGTGGAAGGGGGAAGAGAGATAGTGATAGGGAGCTAAAATGATAAAAAAAAATACACCATAAACATGCATGAAATTCCCAAAGCATAAAAGTAATAATAATAACAACATTTTAAAAGGATGATTTTTTAAAGAGCTCAGAGAAAATGAGACAGAAAGTATCAATAGACATAAGAGACTTAAGAGGAGTGGCTGTGTTCAGGCAGTGTTTAGGCAGCCATGTTGGTGAGACTTCATTAGTGTAGTTTCTGATCTTTCTATAAGACACTGTCCACACCTTTGTAACAAAGCAGGGAAAAAAAGTCAGTGCATTAGAATCTATAAATAAGAAAATCAATAAAGTCACCAAAGACCATATAGTGCTCAATAATGAAAGATTACTTTTTTTCAAATGTTACTATCTTTTAAAAATTCGACTTTCAGAAGATATCAATGATTCTCAATGACTACAAAACCT
The DNA here is from genome assembly GCA_902168325.1 of Peromyscus nudipes. NCBI lineage: Eukaryota > Metazoa > Chordata > Mammalia > Rodentia > Cricetidae > Peromyscus > Peromyscus nudipes. The sequence goes on along the minus strand of CABHPH010155197.1, from coordinate 42,999 downwards.
CTGGAAGTCCTATTGCTGCCTAGAGATGAATTAGATTATATTGTAATTTCTATTACAATATACATTATTATAATATGAAGATGGGAAGAAGTAGAACAGTTAAGAGAATATGAAAGCAGGGTGAGAATAAGGTCCCCAAATATTAGAAATTATACATTTGTAAGTAATGAATACATCACAGAAATATTTAGAAATATATATATTTTGCTTTGAGTTTTATTAAATATATGACAAATTAGACACAGAAGTAGTTCTCTTTGGAGAATATCCATGGACAGAAAACTGAAAAAAATTATTTAATTTTTACATCAAAAAGTATAAAAATATTAGCCACTAGATTATATGATATATAAGGAAGGAAATAAGAAGCAAAATTTGAAATTTGTAAAATAGAAAGTAGTAATAATAAAAATTAAGACAGAAAATATTTTTGTTAAAAAATTATAGTTGGTAATGGACTAGTAAAATAGCCAAGAAAGGAAACACACACACACACACACACACACACACACACACATG
>CABHPH010155197.1:25311-42380 GCA_902168325.1 Peromyscus nudipes | reverse complement strand
AAGTATTCCAAAACAATTATTTGGAGTTTTCATAACATTCTTTCCATACCCATGGTGAGTGCACATACGTGCAATATGAACTGCTAAATGGTCTTTTAATAATAAACTCGGAGCCTGATATTGAGGCAAATGCTGAAAGATCAGAGAGACAAAGGAACAAGCCACAGCCATGTCTCACCTCGACAACTCCACGAATACTTTGATTGAACGACTCTGCGTCCCCAGCTGAAAGCTCTCCAGCCGAAAAGCTCCAGTTCCAGAAAGGTATATAAGCTCCTCACACCTTATATACCTTTCTCTGCCCAGCCATATCACTTCCTTCTTAGTGTTGAGATAAAAGGTTTGTATGCTTCCCAAGCAAAGGCCTGAGATCTCAAGTGCTGGGATTAAAGGCATGTGATTCCCAAGTATTGGGATTAAAGGTGTGTGCCACCACTGCCTAGCTCTGTTTCTCTCCTAGACTGAATCCATCTCATGTTGTCCAGGGTGGCTTTGAACTCACAGAGATCCAGACAGATCTCTGTCTCCTGAGTGCTAGGATTAAAGGTGTGTATGTCACCACTGCCTGACCTCTGTGTTTAATCTAGTGGCTTGTTGTGTTCTCTGATCTTCAGGCAAATTTTATTAGGGTACACAATATATCACCACACATATGTGTTTTACTTAACAGATATTCACTGAGTTGGACATGTCTTATAAAATGTGATAGTAAACTTTGTCAGTTTGACACAATTTAGAATAACCTGGGAAGAAAATCACAGTGAGAGTGTCTAGATCAGGCTGGCTTGTGAACATATCTTTATGGGGTTGTCTTGATTATAGTAATGGAGTTAAGAAAGCTCTTCTACTGTGGGTGGAACCATTCACTTGGTAGAAGATCCTGAGTTGTGTAAGAGTATAAGTGAAAGAATACATGCATCATTCAATTTCTCTCTGCTCTTGAGGCTGGATGTATTGAGACTAGCTACTTCAGGTTTCTGTTACCTTGACTTCCCCACAGTGATGGACTGTTGTAGCTAGAGTTTTTCTGGTCCTGCCTGGCCCACAGTGAGGACAAATCTCTCTAACCCACCAGTCCCACAGCTGCTCAGACCCAAACAAGTAAGCACAGAGACTTATATTGCTTACAAACTGTATGGCCATGGCAGGCTTCTTGCTAACTGTTCTTATATCTTAAATTAACCCATTTCTATAAATCTATACCTTGCCACGTGGCTTGTGGCTTACCGGCGTCTTCACATGCTTCTTGTCATGGCGGTGGCTGGCAGTGTCTCTCACTCAGCCTTCCACTCCCCAGAATTCTCTCCTCCTTGTCCCGCCTATACTTCCTGCCTGGCCACTGGCCAATCAGTGTCTTATTTATTAACATATTTGCCATACAGAACATCCCACAGCAGACTGTAATCTAGAATTGTGAGGGAAAATAAACATTTTCAGGCTGTGGATACAGCAGAAAGGTTTTAACAGACAGAGGTAAGTGTGTACTTAGACTGGAGCAAAAGAATCTCTTTTGACACGACAGGACCCCTACATTCACAAACTCACAGTAGCTGCTAGAAATCCTTCTGTCTTCCAAATCCCCACTTCAGTACTGTGATTAAAGGTGCATGCTGCTATGCCTGCCTTTTTACATACCTCTGGGCATCTGAATGCAGGCCCTTAGGCTTGCTCAGTAAGCATTAGACTGACTCATCTATCTCCCTAACCTATTTTTTCATATTTCCTACTTAGCTCAGTCTCTCTTATTCCAACTTGTAAAATATCCAGAATGGCTTCTTGGGACAGCAAATCTTCAGTTAACTGGTAAAAAACTGTGCCAATCAAATTATGCTGCCCTTGTTCAGAGAACAGCTCTGCTGAGCTCATGAAGTCCCAGTGTATTTATCAGCCAACGATTGCCCCTAATTTTGTATGAGACCTATCTCATAACTATCATATAATTTTGTCAGGGAACTAATGGGTAACATATGTACCCAAACCACACAGCAAATTACCCACTGCTTTTCTTTCCTTTTCTGGCAAGCTGCCAATATTTGTTGATGTTCTAAGTGATAATATCTCCAAAGGGCATTTTGCTCTATTGTTTCTAAATTGCAAGATGTTGGATTAGCATTGAGGACCCCATGGGATATTGATGAACTCTTTAAAATCCTCAGATGAGTTAGTCCCAAATGACTGAAGCTAAGAATGTTTTTTGGTTGACTTTCTACTTTTTTCCTTTCCCCTTTCTCATGTCCAGGCTTGTGAACAGAAAGGTGAAATAGCTCCCTGCTCCTAGGCTGGCTCCATTTTGACAAGATTTACTGGACCGAGGAGATTCGTTCCCAAATAAACATTGATTCTTCCCCTTAGAAGGGATGACAAAGGGCTCCTCAGTAAACTTTTCAGACACTGGACAGGAAAGCTGGAGCATTTTTTCAGAAAGTACCGTTCATCCAAAGTCACCTAGATACCACGCCTCCCACCTGTTCTTTCTTCCTTGGTTCAGCTTCTCATGTACTCACTGCTTTCAATATAAAGTTTAGCTGTTTGAAGGATGGAAGAAAATAGAGATCTCTGTTCACCTGCAGGAAGATGATAGAGCAAATGCATTCCTAGGACATTATCAATGTCTTTCCTTTTGCTTTGTCTCTGGACTCATCCATTGAAGAACTGATGAAAAATATTTAAATACTCTTTTGGCTGAGAAAGAGTCAGAGACATTTGTGTATAATTTTGCTATAACTCGGATAGTTTATAGAATCTTTTCAGCCCTTCTATAGAATTCAAATTAAAAACCTATGAACTGCAGCTGTACTGAACTAAGTTTTTTCCTATATTCCCCTTGACATTTGTCTACATAAAAAACATAGAGTTCAGGGTATTGCTCTCTCGTAAAATATTCTAATTCTCTAGGGTTGCATATAGGACTTTATAATATCTATTTAATGGAAAGAAACTTCATACTAGCTTGATCTAAGGGGAAACCATACTAGAGATGCACGTTGTCCAATGAATGACCTTGCAGATCTCAACAGGGAAAGGAACAGTTAGTAAGTCCAGCATTTGCTTGATAACCCCATAAGGCTTCCCTAACTCAGAGTTTTGTTCTCCTGCTTTATTTATTGTTGGATAAATAAAAAGCAGCCTTGCTTTCCCACACAGTATCTTGTTAACAACCACCAAATGATTGACCATTTTATAGGAATGCTAGTGAGATCTGAAAGTGACTTTAGATTTTATTGCCTTTGGTACTAGATACTTCTAGTTAAGCAAAAATTTTATCTTATAAGAGTTGGCTTGGTGACATCATGGTCTCCCACTCACACTGTCACCATTCACAGATGAGAATTTTCAACTGAGGTGCAAACAAATGGTCATTTCTTAAGGGAAATGTGTGAATTTACATACTTATTACTTAGTGCAAGTTATCTCCATGTTAGGGAGAAGGAAAATTTATCTTTTAATTTTTATATAAATAAGGGCTTTTGTGAATGCTGCCAATAAGATTGAAAATGAAGTTGACTGGCTAATGCATGAGGGATTGTGTATTTGTACATGTGTTTCAGTGTGAACATTGTTGTGTTTGCTAGATTAAGTTGCAGAGTGTGAAGGTTAGTGATAAATATCAACTTGAAAGAATATAGAATTTCCTGGGGGGTGGTCCGCTGTGCATGTCTATGGGAAATTGGTTATCTTTGTTTTGTTATTTGAGCTGACTCCTGTACACTATGACTGATGTCATTCACTAGTTGTTATCTTGGACTTCATAAAAATGGAGAGCAAGCAGAGATAGGGCACATTCATTCATTGTGACCTTCTTCTGACTGCAAATATAAAATGACCAGGTGCTTGATGCCTCTGATGCCTTGACTTCTCTGCCATGATGGACTACTATGAATTGTGAGCTGAAATAAACCCATTCATCCTTAAGTTGTTGGTGTTGGGATATTTTTTTAATAGTAGTTGTAATGTAACTAAGACAGAAGGTTATCACAAATGTGTATACTATAGCCTACATTATTTTCTTTTTGGTCAGATCACAAATACAGACAGAACAGCCAAAGACAGATGCTTTAAATTACCCTCTCACATCTTCATATTAGCTAACAAATCTCTCAAGTAAAGATTTAATGATGAAACCTAGTGACTCAAAACAAACAGGAATGGGAAGAATGGTGCCAGATGATAGAACAGATGAAGAATGGTAAGAACAGATCGTGTACTTTTTTCATTTTTTTGTCCCATAGTATTTGTAATACGTTTCTTGGAGATTTAAACAAAAGCCTGTCTTTCTTAAAAAGGTTTATTTTTTTCATTTTACATACTAGCCACAGTTCCCCCTCCCATTCCTCCTTCAGCTCCCTCCCCCCACCTTCCCTTCACCCATCGACTCCTCCAAAAGGGTAAGACCTCCCATGGGGAGTCAATAAAGCCTGGTACATTCAGTTGAGGCAGGACCAAGCCCCTCAGCACTGCATCAAGGCTTAGCAAGGCAACCCACCACAGGTAATGGGCTCCAAAATGTCAACTTACACACCAAGGATAGATCCAGATACCACTGCCAGGGGCCCCTCAAATAGACCAAGGTACACAACTCTCTCCCACACACAGAGGGCCTAATTTGGTCATATGCAGGTTCCACAGTTGTCGGCATAGAGTTCATGAGTTCCCATGAGCTTGGTTTAGTTGTCTCTGTAGAATTTTTTCCTGTCATGATCTTGACCCCCTCTTTCATCAAAGCACTAGGCCAAGCTCCCTGAGTCCAGTTGAAGAGAGAGAAAAGGCTGTCTTTTTACTGGGTCCACAAACAATGTCAAAAAGAAGACTATTTCCAATGAGTGATGCATTGAATTATCATACTGTACACATACATAAAAACTTGTACAATTAAAATATTTAAAGGTAAATTTTTTTAAATTTCATGCCTATTGAAGAAGGTACCTGGAGTTGGAAGTTTTCTTGTATCCTGCCCAGTCCACAGCCACTCAGATCCAAGTAAAAATATAGAGGCTTATATTAATTAAAACTGCTCAGCCATTAGCTCAGGCTAACTACTGACTAGCTCTTACACTTAAACTCACCCCATTTCTATTAATCTATATGTTGCCACGTGTTCCATGGCTTTACTTGTGTGCAATTACATGCTGCTACCTGGACAGGCTGGTGTCTCCTTACTCAGCCTTCCTCTTCCTGTCTCTCTCTTTGAACTTCCTGCCTGCCTCTAAGTTGCCTTGCCTTAGGCAAACAGTTTTATTTTTATCAACCAATCAGAGCAATGCATATTCATGGCATACAGAAAGACATTTCCCCATCACTTCCCCTTTTCTGTCTAAAAAGGAAGGTTTTAACTTTAACCTAGTAAAATTACATATATCAAGCAAGAATTTATAATATAAATTATAAATATATCTATATATAAATGCAGTTATAATATCTAGTATATTTGTATTTGGTAAAATTAAAGAATATATATTAGGGTTGGGGATTTAGCTCAGTGGGCAAGTGCAAGGCCTTGGGTTCAATCCTCAGCTACAAAAAAAATTAAATAAAATAAAATATATTATCTATCCTATATTTGTGAGTCTAAAGTCTTATATCTAATTTATCTTTTATCATAATCAAGAAAAATTATAACTTTCTAGTCTTTAACTATATCACAGACCTCAGAAGGATATAATATTACCTAAGTAAATAGGAAGTGCATTGTAAGCAACTTCCAAAAGTCTAGAATGACAGAGACAGCTGGCTGCCTGAACAGTCACCTAAAGTTCATTTGCAATGTTTGAGCGTCCAATTTTAGACCATAGGCCTAGAGCTTCTCAGTCATTTTTTTCTCTGTGTCCTATAGAATGTCTGGTAGTTTATTCTGTGAAGCAGAAACCTGAAGGATCATCTCACCTTGCAAAGTTCAGTGGTCACCTTCCTATGGGTCCTGCATGTCCAGTTTATACAACATTTTATCAAGCAGTTGACACAAGGGCACTTTTTTGCCCAGTGGCTAACTTTTGCCACAAAGAAAGTAAACTCCATAGTGAGTTTCCTCAAAGCCCATTATCTTCTCTGCAGTAAACTGGTGCTGCCAGGAACAGACATGTCTCAATGTCCAGAAAGTCAAAGTTCTTTTTTTTTTTCCAAGACAGGGTTTTTCTGTGTAGCTTTGTGCCTTTCCTGGAACGTTTTGGAGACCAGGCTGGCCTTAAACTCACAGAGATCCGCATGCCTCTGCCTCCTGAGTGCTGGGATTAAAGGCGTGCGCCACCATCGCCCAGCTTCATAGTTCTTAAAACATTTTAAATGCCATATTCTATAGGTCCTTGAAGTGTTTGAAGATTACCTACCTAATTGAAATATATCTATGCATATCTAGAAAACTTAACTAACATGACTACAAGTTTGATTATCATAGATGATTAACTATTAATCTGTATTTCTTAATTATCATTACAATTTAAATGAGTTGCATAAACATAATGCCATAAATGACAGTAGAAATATATATAAAGTATAACAAAACTAACTTTAGATTTGTATCAATAAATTAATATCTATAGCAATTTAAAATATTTATCCTATATTTTATATCATATCGTCCTTTCTTCTTTTAGAAAGAGATTGACTATGACCAATAACAATTTGTAACCAACAACCTAAACAAAGACAAACATCTATAATCCATTTTTGGGGGGAATGTGGGCATAGTTTTCTAGGCTACTTCCTGTTGATAAAGGGTGTTGTATTCTTACAGGGATACAAAGAAAATTTTAGGATTATGGTCAAGTACTGACTGGAGTAGTCTGTACTACTCCAGAGGCTGTATTCTCTGAGCCAGTTGCCTTGAAATTGATTTTGGATGTTGGATGATCTGAACCATGGTGTCATTGAAGACCTTTCAGGGGGGTCTTGGCTGGTCAAACCTGATGTATCTTAGTCTGGAACAAATCCATAGCCTCTTGCTTTCTGTGGAAACAAAAGCAAAGCCTCCTTTCCAAAGCAACATATCCTTAGATCTAAAGTTTGAAGTCAAGAATCTTTAAAATATACATATTCATTTAACTGAGCAGCCTTTACAATCAAATGTCTTTCTGCAGTTAAAAATTCCAAAGACAACATAATCCAGATTCTGTGTATAATACCCATCATTGTGTGGCTTATTTTTTATATTATCTTTACTGTCTCTTTAAAGACTTTATTTTTTAAAACTATTTCTTTATATAACTCTCTATATTCATTTTTCTCTCTCTTTAAGCCTACATACATTTATATATATAGTGAACCATTTAGAAGTTTATTTCATCTGAATCTGTTTTTATTGTGAATCTATTACTTTAAACTGCAGCATTACTAAGACTGAAATAGCAGCTTTGGTTGCTGGATCCACCCACCTCAGCTTTCCAACATGACAGAACTACAGCTACCACCAGCTCTGGGAGAACCGTGCTCCCTGCTGACTCTGGGAGGCAGTGGGTCTATGCCTTCCATCCAGCAGCATGTAGCCCAAAAAAAACTTTTCTTTTCTTTTTTTTTTTTGCATTTTTTGTCTGTACTAGCAATAGCTACATCCATCATGCACCACACTGTGTGGCTTGCAGACTCCACTGTGTACTGTGGCAGGAACCTGCCATGTTGCAGGTAAAGTCCACACACCGCTGTGAACCTGCCATATTGTAGCTCAAGGTTTCCCTGAGGGACACAACTAGGAAGCTGTTTTTAGCTCCATTTTAGATTTTTTTTAAAGCTTTATCAGGTTTTAGGTGGAAACTCTTGCCCCACATTTTGGCATCATTTATAGCTGAAAGTATTCTCTGGTCTTGCCCAGCTCCTACGGCCCCGCAGTCCTGCAACTGTTCAGACCCAAGTAAACACAGAGAGGTTTATATTATTTTCAAATTATATGGCTATGGCACGCTTCTTGTTAGCTATCTCTTATATCTTAAATTAACCCATTTCTATAAATCTATACTTTGCCATGTGGCTTGTGGTTTACTGGCATTTTTACATCTTGCTTTTGGCGGCAGCTGGCAGTGTCTCCTCTGCTCTTCTTTATCTTCCCCATCTATCTGTTTGGATTTCCTGCCTGCCTCTAAGCTGCCTTGCCACGGGCCAAATGGCTTTATTTATCAACCAATCAGAGCAACATATATTCACAGCATACATAAAGACATCCACAGCAGGTACTTATTACCTTTAATGTTTATTTTTTTTATTTTTTATTTATTTTTTGAGACAGTTTCTCTGTGTAGCTTTGGAGCCTTTCCTGGAACTCACTCTATAGCCCAGTCTGGCCTTGAACTCACAGATATCCATCTGCTTCTGCCTCCTGAGACCTGGGATTAAAGGCTTGCACCACCACCACATGTTTAATGAATTATATATACATACATGTGTATGTGCACATATATCTCTGTATTTGTATGTATGTATACATAATAAACACACAGATTAGATAGATAGATAGATAGATAGATAGATAGATAGATAGATAGATAGATTGCTGTAGGATGGTCTTTATTTTGTAAATACATGTTACTCTCATTGGCTGATAAACAAAGCTTTTTGGGCCAATAGCCAGGCAGAATCAGGTTAGGAAGAATATTCAAAAGGAAGACAGAGATGAAGAAGGGTGGAGTTGAGGTAGATGCTGTGAGCTGCCCAAGAAGCAAAATGTGAAAGAACCAGTAAGCCACAGGCCATGTGGTGATATATAGATTAATAGAAATGGGTTAATTTAAATATAAGAGCTAGCTATTAATAAGCCTGAGCCATCAACCAAGCATTTAAAATTAATATAAGCCTCTGAGTGATTATTTAAAAGTGGCTGAGGGACAGAGCAAGACAAAGAAAAGCCTCTGGTTACAATAGCTAGACAGATAAAACAGAGAATCTCGTAGTTCAAGGTATCTTACATTAAACCCCAGATAACCCAGGAACTCCTGATAATGTTGACTTCACTTTGCAAAATGATGTGATTTACCGATGTGTGCCATCATTCCTGGCTGAATTTTAATTTTCTAGTATGCTTATTACAGAGCACAGTTCCTTACACATTCTAAGCAGTCCTTTCTCACTGAGCTGTATCCCAAGTTCTACAGAGAATTCTTATCTTGAATATGTGTTGTTTTGTGAAAGTTTTTCCTAGATTTATTTGCAAGACTGTATTTGCATTATTTTGTGTGAGCAAACATTTCAAAATTGATTGTAGCATTCATTTGTAATTTAAAATGTTGCATTTCCAGGATGTATACCATTCAGTAATAAGAACTATCTGAACTGTGTGATTAATTTCCAGATTCAATTGTCTATAATATTCCTAAGAATTTGGTCATCAAATTTCACATGGAATAATACTTTGTGTTCTTCTAATGGCTTTCCCCGTATTACTGAGAGTAATGCAGACCTTGAATAATTAAAAAAAAAACTTGTTTCTGAGAAACCTCCATAAAGTACTAATTTAAGATATCAATCTATGTTACTTTTGAATTATGTTAGGGAGTAAAGGTGCTTATTGCACTTTAACTCATGTGAAATGCATCTTAGTCCATGGCTTTCCTTGTAGTCACACAGTAGTCAACAAGAAGGAAAACACAGTGAGAAGGTACCCTTAAGTCTCAGGACTTTAAGCATTCTGATATATACTACAACCTTCAATATTTTTAAATTCATAAAAAATAAACATTTGAAGGGTAAGTTGCATGGAAGCAGATGTTCTTGCTGTATTTTGTTTTTCCTCTATCAGAAGAACACTCTCTGCATCATCAAGTATGGTGCTTAACCCAAATCTCCTAGATATTTTTCATTATTTATAAATATAACAATCCAAAGCTTAATTATGAAATAATCTGTTATTCAATGGGGGAAACAATATGCAGTGTGAAAGAAGGCTCTAGGTTAATGGGAGGTAATTTTAAACTTTCTCTTTCACTGAGCTGTATAGTTGCAGCTTCTTGGAATATTGTTGAAATATAAGATACCACATCTCCTGTCACCATAAGATAGATTACTGTAGGATTTACTTGTCAGACTGTGAAATGACCCATAGCAGTAAGGCAGTCCAGGCGCCGATTTTCCAACTGGCCTCATTGCCTTCAATGTGGGATATGATGAATCGATGCTCAATATGTCCACATTTATTTTTTATTTTTTCTCTAAAATTAGATTCTAATAGTCACATATCCATGCACACATTCATGGGTAAAGACCATGGAAATGGCTTTGACAGAGAGAAGATAAAATAGAACAATTCAATGACCAAAGAAAAAGTTATTAGCAAACTAAAAGGTTAATTAGAGAAAAATCAAACAAAAATAATCTCTCATATATGCTACAAGGAATAATTTAAGTAAAATAATATATAGGCAAATGCTTATAAATCATAAGGTACATGGAAAATATCATGAGCAATTGGTGGGAGAACATGGGCAACTTAACCAATGGTGACATTACTGAAGAAAACTACTTCCCCTTCTAGCAACCATTTACTGCCAATAGCTCCTATTAGAAGGGTGGAGAGTCATGAACATATCCTCCATTAATGATGCAATGGTGAATGGTTGACCTTAGGGAGGTCTTGTAATCATGACTTCTCTTGGTTCTTTACTCGGTACAAAAACCATGCCATGTCCAGCACATCTCTCTATCCTCTGGCTCTTATATCCTTTCTTCCCTCTCTTCCGTGATGTTTCTTTACCCTTACAGGGGTAAATAAAGATGTCCTGTGAAGGGCAGGGCACTCACAGTTATTTATTCTCAGCATTTTAGCCAGAAATGCATCTCAGCATTGACTGTAATACAATGTAAATAGAAGCTTCCCTAATCAAGGCTAAGAGAGCAGTGCAATGATGATTAAATGAAATAACTCATGAAAAGTAGAGAATCATGTCTGGTATAGTAAATACTCAATAAATCTTAATTTTATTAGCCATATTGCTATAAACTGCATTTGAGTAAAGGAGAAGTTACTGCTGTGTTGTTGTTGTTATTGTTGTTTTTGCATAAATCCAATCTTTTCTGTGATAAATAATGAAAGAATCTAGCAGGCAACTTTTAAATGGGTTCTATTAAGAGAACTGAGGGATTGGGAATTTAGTTCAGAGGTAGAGCGCTTGCCTAGCAAGTGCAAGGCCCTGGGTTCGGTCTTCAGCTCTGAGAAAGAAAAAAAAAAGAGAGAACTGAACCTGATGATACAACTAAGAGAAGGGATACTTTAATATGGGTCAGCCAAGTCATCATTCTCATTTGTTCTGTATGACATTTCTCCTAATTGGATTCTGATTTAGCTTTGCTCTGTTGTTCCTTTGTTTTCCTGGTCTACTGGGGAGAGTATCTGTTTAGAAACCATAGGATTAATTCAGATACCAGTCAAACACCTTCATTGCTTCAGACATCACAAAGCACAGAGGAAAGTGATGATTAGATTCAAGATATTGTTTTAGCCTTGGAAAGCAGACAGACAAAGGAAAAAGAGTCACTTGCATGATGGATAGCTTTGGAAAGAGCTTCCAATGAGTCATCTATATTATCTATACATTCATATCTGGGGCCTTTTGTGTCACTGTAATAGAATATCTGAGTCAGGCTGATTTATAAAGAACAGAAACTATTTGAATAGTTCTAGATTTGGGGATGTCTAAAGTTAAGGTGCTGGCATATGGTGTGTGAAGGAACACTTCTGGCTGCATCCACAAGGGCAGGAGGCAGAGGTATAAGAGTAGAATGCAGTATGGTGCCTCTTCTCTGAAGGCCTTCAGCTCAGTCTCAAGAAAGGAGCCCTAGTGAGCTAACCACTTTGTAAATGCCTCACCTCTTAACATGGCCCCATTGGCAATCCCTGAAGTTTAGAGGATAGCAGGGTATAGCCAATCCCAAAACACTATACTTGTTAAATGGCTTGTTCCTGCTTTAAATTTAGTAGGGTTGTCCTTAGGATAGAGTTGTTTGAAAGAAGGATTTTACTATTTCTTGTACTGCAGGGAAGGTTGGTAGAGTAATAGGACCAACATAAAAGGAGAAGAATCATATGGGCTATGGATATTGTGCTGTTTTGAATAGAAATGACCTTCATATATTTAAATGCCTGGTCATTAGCAGGTGGCACAATTTGGCAGGCATTAAGAAGTGTGGCCCTGGTGGAGGAAGTGTGTCACTGTTGGGTGGGCTTTGGGTTTTCAAATGCTCAAACCAGGTCCAGTGTCTCTCTCTTCTTATTGCCTGAAGATCAAATGTAGAACTTTCAGCTGCTTCTCTAGATCCATATCTGTCTGTCTGCTGACATGTCTCTCACTATGACAATAATGAACTAAATCTCTGAAACTGTAAGCAAGCCCCAATTAAGTGCTTTCCTTTATAAGTATTGCTTTGGTCCTGGAACATTGGCTAAGACAGATACGGTGTTAGGCTTCTACTCTTAGTCCCAGTGGCTTAGGAACTGCTGAGGTAGCATGTGTATTGTTTGGCATGGTGATAGGCACATGTGCTTAGACATGTTTGCTTCTGTACATGAATATAAGTACTCGAATTCTGGCACAGATAACCACACACAATCATACGGTTCTGGAGCTGGAATCTTTCCATTCCATTCCCAAAGACACCTTCACTCAGATAGATGAATTACTTTCTTATTGTAAGTATTCTCCCATGTTGTTACTTAATGAGCTGCCATCCAAGATAGCATCTTCAGTCCAAGGAATCAATAACATTTTAGTGATTTTCATATAAACGATCATTATTATTGCCTTTATAGTTAACATCATGTAGTTTCATGTCCTTCATTTTTTTCCCCTACCTGGTCCTCTTCTCTCATCTTCTGCAATGAATTTGAAGAATACTAAGCTAGAGATAAATTTAAACACCATACCACATAAATGGCTTAGACAAATTAACCTGAGTGAAGTCATTGTAGTTTATAAAGTAATAATAGTGGTATTTCATGCATTAAAAAGCCTTCAGAGTACCAAATAATAGTTGACGGTTTTTTTGTAGTATAATCAGGGAGCTGTAAGTGATCAGTTTATCTGTTCACCAATAGCTTTCTTCACCTGAACAACAATTTCATCCTGAAGTTGGGGGCATAATTTTCAAATATCTGAGTCCTTATGGTGAAAACAGGTTGTTTTAGATGTATTTTATAGCTATGTGATTTAACAGGATTATTAAAGAAAAACACATTTAATATATAAGACAGGCTTATATATTTTTTCAGTGGCCACAAAGAGAATTAGATAAAATACCCTAACTTGGTCAGTTGAATGCAAGATGTTCTATTCTACTGTAACTCCAGATTTAGTATGATTCATCAAAGGCAAATGGAGAAAAAAAATTAAAGATTATTTTTTCCTGATTTTGAGCAAAAACACCATTTTTCTCTTATACTATACTATAAAAACTAATATTTATTCAGCATTTAGCAAATGCCAGAAACTGCTGAACCTATTTTACATGCATGATCTTGACTAACCCTCTCTAAAATCTCCATGAGAGTGATCATTACATTCTCACTTCACCAGGTGTAAATAATGCATATGGTTTTAGGTGATTTCCTATACCTCTAAGAAAGCTTATCAATCAAGATTTGAACCCAGGTTCTTAGGTTTCAAAGTTGTCAAAGAAGTGTTATTCTACACTGACTCTTATATGTATTTATTATCAGAATAGACATGACCAGAGTGGTCTAAGCAACACATTTTGTGGAAAAGACACAGACCATCAAAGGAAAAACACACGTTGGGGACAAAGTCTACACTTAAAATTTTGATGCACATTTTGATAGTATCTGACAGAAACAAAAAGAAAGTTTGCATGTTATCTAGAAAAATGAAGTCAAAATTTGGCAGATATTCAAGAAGTTTCTAGTACACAAAGGAAAATTTCTCTTCATGTAGTCTTTGATTTTTTTGTCATCTAAGCCCAGGATCCTTTAAAGCAGAAAGAGTTGTATGAAAGATATTACAAAGAAGCAGTAGTCAAGAGAGCTCAAATGACACATTCAAAAGTAATAGGCAAGCATGTTTCTTGAGCAGTGTCGAATCTGGCTGAATGCCGAAACTGGAAGATAAGATGTTCCCAGGGAGCTGGGTAGGCTGTGACTGATGATTGCCTGATGCACACAATCTGTTTTAGAGTCAAGAGACTCTACATGAAGTTTGCATTCCCTGGAAAATGCATGGGCTTTATTTCCATGACCATTCCTCATTCTGTCTCCTTCCCATTGAGGGAGCTTTTCATTCCACAGTGTGTAAAATTTTCTACATTTCTCAAATGACAGCTAAGATGTTCCCTGTGCTATATTACAGTTCAGGATCACATTCTTTCGCTGGCAGAAGTTAGTCACTCTTTTTCCTGTGTCCTCAGAGAATTCTCTACCACTTCTTATAGATCATCTCTGTGAATGAGAAAAGTTTAGCTGACATTGGTCACCATTTCAGGTGCTTTCATATTTGCTGAAGAAAGGAATGAATGAATGAATGAATGAATGAACGAATGAATGAATATACAAATGGACAAATGAAAGGTTAGAAGATATAGAACACCAACTCTGCCCATCATCAAACTCTTTAATTCTCTGTCCCACTATAGGTCCCAAAATACCTATGCTTAATATTCTGTGTGGGAGTTTTTAAGACAAAGAGCCCAGCCTCCAGCAATTGTAAAAGTCTAGGCATGAATACCCATCTCTAATGTACCAACTAGAGAGACAAGTAAGGTTGAAAAGCAAGGAAAGATTTATTCCATGATATCACAGTGGGTAGAACAAAGAAGTGCAGTGTACCTCTATCTTTTGTATATGGACATGCAGTTAGATTTAGATAGAGGACAAGAAGTATGCATAGATTAATCAGTCTAGGTCAAGGTATATTCCTCCAACCATTGGCCCATTATTGTTTCAGCTCCAGTCCTGCAAAGTGATTCACATGGCAAGGTGATCCAATTAGTTGGTATTAATCTACTAATCAGTGAGTGTGTAGCCTCACATTTATGGATAATTGTCCTCATCTGTGTGTGAGGAGGGGAGGAACATGGTGACTGTTCTATGAGGTTTTATTCTTCCTGGAATTCAAGGTAACTCAAGAGGAAAGGGCAATTACTGATCTCTGTGACTTCAGCCACAGTACAGACAAAAGAGAAGGCAGAGATGCCAGGGCTTATTCATGCTTTTAGTAACTTGTGTGCCCAAGTGAGAAATCAAATGCAGCTTCTGTGCATCTCATTCCTTTCCCCTGTCTTATAAATGGAAAGGAGAACAAAAGATTTTGTTGGAATAATTTGAAAGAATAACAGGAAATTCTCCATATGCCACTTAAAAGAAGACACTGTCCCATATTTGTTAACGCTCCTGTATATATGGCATCCCTTTTCCTCAAGGCTCAGGAATCTATGTGGAAGAAGAGGCAGAAAGACTATTAACAGCCATTGGTGGTAGAGGACTTTGAGGAAACAGTGTTTTTAAGATACAACAGGGCTGACACATATTTGAACTGGCAGAGAGTACGACAGGGCACATAACATTTGCAAAAGCTCAAGACAGAAAAACTCCTGGGACGGAGGAGCAGAAATGGGCATAATGAAAGAAAGTCTATAAAATTAGGTGGGTAGAGAAACAGGAAAGATTCTGGGAGCAGTTGAAGGAGTAGAAAGAATATGATAAAAATATATTTATCAAATTCTATAAGAGAATAAATAAACTATTATTATAAAAAAGAGTTCAAGTAAGTGGTGGTGGTGGTGCATGCCTTTAATCTCAACACTTGGGAGACAGAAGCAGGAAGAGCTCTGAGTTTGAGGCCATCCTGGTCTACAGAGCTAGTTCTAGCTAGAAAAAGACAATAAATAAATAAATAAATAAATAAGTATGTAAACAGAATTCCTTCTTATAAAAACTTATTACTAATTAAATACTATATATTGTAAAGGCTTTAGTGAATTTCAGAAAAGCACAAGAACATCATTATCTTTATAAATATGTACCTATAATCTTTAATGAAAAACCCTAAAATAATTCAATTTAAACATTATAAATACCATGTTGCTTTATTTTCATAAATATGTCCTAGTTACACAGCTTTGCTAATATGCATGAGATATTTATCTGCCTATATAATTATTTTACACAGCCATTGTGTTCCTGAGGAAATGTGCATGTAGAAAGCTAAATGAACTGAAGCATCACTGGCCTTATACCTGATATCAAAGTCATGAACAAAATTATTTGATATGCCACATAAAAGTGATAATATGCATTTGTCTCTTCATTTGTGCACATCTGTTTTTTTTTTCTCTAGATTGTCACATTCTGTGGGCCATTGATCTAAACTGGGATTTTATTAAGAACCACAGCATATGCCTGTGCATATGTGAACACACACACACACACACACACACACACACACACACACACACATACAAACACATTAGGTTTCAACGAATCCAGGGACAAATGGCTATTTAACATGTTAAAGTGGACGCTGGCCACCAGTCCCCCTTAGCCATAAGTACCTGTTACAGAATCATCCTTGCTGGCATACCTTACCCGCTACCATCAACCTCTCCTACCCATGAGCTCTACTTCTCTTCCCCCAGCTTCTCTGATTCCTATATAACCTCAGTCATTTTGGCTACATGGTCTCGTGGTCTCTTGATCTACTGGCTCACTCCTGGCCCCTTAGCCCCCATCTTTCCTCTCTCTTCTCCTCTTCCCTTGCTCTCTCCCCTCTTCTCTCTCCTTTAACGGCTCAGTTCAGAGTGGATGCCTCTGGATGTGCTCTCCCTCGTATTTACAATAAACCTTCTCCTCAACCATTCCTCAGAGCACTCAGGTCCTCATCTTTTCCATTCAATACAGAGAGAGATGAGAAAATACTACTATAGAGGATTGAATGAGCATGTCCCCTCTAGGCTCATATGTTTGAATGCTTGGTCCCCAATTCATGGAGCTGTTTGAGAAAGATTAGGAAGTATCACCTTGTTGGAGTAGATGTGGCCTTGTTAGAAGAGGTGTGTCACTGGAATTTGGCATTGAGGGTTTGAAAGCCCACGTGAGTCCTAAACTAACTCTCTCTCTCTCTCTCTCTCTCTCTCTCTCTCTCTCTCTCTCTCTC